>CM076575.1:244135795-244376615 GCA_034641835.2 Pinus albicaulis | reverse complement strand
AGACTTCATTTTATAGAAATCTCCTCACCTAACACTTCATCTGCTAGAATCTCCTCACTTAACAGTAAGAATTCATTTTATATAAATCTCCTAACCTAATAGTAAGATTTCATTTTATAGAAATAGAAATTTGAGTAACTATTTCTATCGTTTAGAAAAATTACAAGTTTTAGACTAACAACCACAAATTATATATAGACCAAACCTCCACCTAACAGATAAACCACATCCTAAAATAATAAAATAAGAACTATTTCTACACCTTAGAGAGTGACCGACCACCCATATAGGATGTAAGGTTAAAATAGGGCATCCGTCCAATCCAACGATTTCTTTTGCATTGTATCTATGGCAGCGAGCTACCAGATTGTTCCAGTTCGTAGATATATAACTAGAGCAGGAGTTAGATTGTTAAATAGAGAAATGCCACTGGCCGACTCCTCCCCCTTCCCTTGAAGTAGTACTTGCCACGCCATTAGCAAGGATTCTTTGAGGCACCAAGCCGATTATGTTTGGAATGAGGATGCGACTCACCTCAATTGCGTGGTGTAAGGTTGCAGAGATGTCCTCTCTGCTGTTCATTTCCTGGGTGTCAAGGAATACCCACAAACCCTAGCTGGTGTGGGCGTGGTAGAGATGATCAACAAACCCTCTCCTCACATCGTTGGTCCTTTGAAGCTCATAAACACGTTGTATGCTTTGGATTGCAGTTGAAGAAATTGACTCTCCAAAAATTCTATGGAAAATATCCTGTAAACGAGGAGACGCAGACACACACGCTTCCTCCCCGTATACACAAATATGAAGATTTGGGGAGCGGGCAAGCAGGGGAAAAGATGGAGCGATGGGTGGATGATCATCTTGATCGTCTGGTCTGAGAAAGAGGGTGTGGAGGCCTGGGCTTGGATCAGGATCTCTGATCTTTTCTAAGAAGAAACTGGGGGTGAGCTTGATTGATGGGAGGCTGTGTGAACGGAAAACCAAAGGAGCCCTTTGCCGTTGATGGAAAACGAGAAGGATAGGGTCGAGGAAAACGGAAACGGGGCCGGTGACATAGACGTAAAGTTAAAGGCGGTGGGTGATGCAAGAAAAATGAGAAGGGTGGGGTCTACCAAAATGGAAAAGGAGTAGTTGAGGAGAAAGTGGCATATTTTCTCTGCGTTGATAATGTATTTATTAAACAATTTTTTGGTACCAACATGATACAGCATAATTATTGTGGGTTAAGATATTAATGTTTTATATATTTGTTTTAAGATATTCCAGCCTCTCTTTCTCGGTGTAACAATAATAACAATAATAGGTTGAATTAAAATTTTTCATAGTCTAAAAAACCCACAGAATAATCCAAAATTTGGTAAAGATTTTGACAAATTTGGGCAAAGATTTATCAAAATTTTGTTTACAGTTGTTAAAATTCAGTATTTTGGGTGCCCTAAGGGTTTTGATAGTGCTGAATCCATTTCCACTATAAAAAATGCAATTCAGACACTCCAACTACCTGATTTTTTGAATTTTTTTTTTACCAGATTACGACAAAAAACTATCGTCCGGGCTATTATGTTGGCTAGGTAGACAACTCCTATTAAACTTTTCCTTTCCTTTTCAAGAATCTTTCACATGGATGAATGTGCGCACATTATGTATGAAGATGATCCATGTTGATGAGAGAGGAACCAATGATAAAACAATGTAGTTTTTGGGCGTTTAAAAAAAAATAATTTTACTCCCGTCAATTGAGTGAGTTTGAGTTAATAAAACAATGTAGTTTTTGGGTTTTTTTTTTTTTTTTTTTTAAACCATTTTACTCCCATTAATTGAGTGAGTTTGAGTTGTGATAGATAATGTAAAAATAAAATAATCTATTTATATTTTTAAAGTTTTAGTATAATTAGGTTTTACATTACCTGTCAAATTTCAAGATTTTGGGTATTTTAATAGATTTAGATGGTGTTGAATCTATTTTCACCATAAAAAACACGATCCAAACATTCCTACTTCTAGATTTTTGAAAAAACAAATTGTCCTATCTTTTAAAATTCATTTTAAAGAATAAAAAATCACAATTAAATGATATAGTGTCTTTTACACTTGGACAAATGATTCGTGCACATTACATTTTCCTTTCTTTGTTGGTGTAACAGTAAGGGGTTGAATTAACCTTTTTATTTCCTTCTCATGAATTTTTCACATGGATGAAGGTCAGTTTTTGTTTTTTTTTAACATTACCCTAGTCTAAAGAACCCTCAAATTAATCAAGAGAATAATGGAAATTTTGGTAAGATTATGACAAAATCTAGTAGAAATTTTTGAAAATATGAGAGATTTTTTGAAAAAATCATTATGGGATTTAGGCAAGAAATCTGTCATCCAGGAGAATTTGTGGTCTTTGTAGATAACACCTTTTAGTTTTAGATGTGATGGAGAATCTAAAGATTAAAAAAAAAAAATATTTAATTTTTTAAAAAATAATTTTAAATAGTGGAAAACTAGAATTAAATTGTAGTAAAAATAGTCAAAATATTTGAAAAAATTAATCTAAAATCAAATCTTATAAAAAAAATTGCATTTCAACAATTTTTTTTTTTTTTTTTTTTGTAAGTTTAGAAAATACTTCCTATTTTATATTAATAAAAAAACATAACAATAGGTTACATATAACAAAACTTGATGGTCTCAACCTACCCGCAGGAAACCAGGTTTGTTGGCTACCTAAAAGGGTTGTAGGCCAACCGGTACTGAAAAAGTTTAAACTGTCTACTAACAGCTCCATTTTACTATCTCTTACATACAATAACTTTAAAAATTAAATGCTATCCGAAGTTCACATAATAAAAAAAAAAGAGAAAATAAAATCTTAATCATCTAAAGACTCGATTCGTGTCGGCTCCTTAACACTAGAACCGGGCATGTCCACCTGGTGCATGCTTTGCAATTTTCGATCTATGTAGACTAGAAGAACATTTCCATGGTGCTGTGCAAGGTGAATTTCTTGAATTTCTCTCCTTTATATCATTTAAAATGGAGGTAGCTTTTGGGTCCCCTCCAATTTCCTGGATGCTCATAATTGTCTTGCCCAGTACACATTTTAGCGTCCAATATGTATGGATAGACTGATGGAATAAGGAAAGTCTGTTTCTTATGTTACCGGGGTCGTTTAAAAATTCCATTGCCTCCTCCTTTATTTCCCCTTCCTCCTTAGTGTTGCAATCTTGCTCCTACCAGTGGAGTAGGCATCAAAAAGGTTTTCCATAACCTCTTTTCCTGAATTCCTTCCTCTCTTTCTAGGGCCCATCGTAGGCTTTCTTTGTTTCTGTTGCCCTTTGTCTTTTGCCTCCTTTTTTGATGTCTATCCTTTAACCATACTAGCATGTAGTAAAGACCGTTGGATTTGGATTGACTGACAGTGTTGTTGCAGGTCTGTGACCAGTGATAGATTAACACCTGTATAGAAATTAAAGATACCTGTATATTGCAATAGAGTGTTAATAATTTTTTTATAGAAACAACAGTGAAAAATACCCAGATTTCCAGGAGTGACATCCTCATAAGTAACAGAGCAATGCATGTCAACATTCCTCCTTCTCATCATCGAACTATTTAGAAAGGTGGCAACATGAACATACTTATTCGGGCATGACCGAGAATGCATGGCGAGAAGTAATCCTTTTTCCTTCTACATTTTAAAAGTCAATAGAGACCAGAGACTTCCACTACAAATATTGAAGTTCCTCAGCACCCAAAGGTATTAGACCCAACAGTGAAAACCCCAACGAACCAGAACTATAACAAAGTAGAGCCTAAAATTCACCAAATTAAAACAAAGACCCCTTATAGCAGAAATTGAACCCTTAAAAATAGGAATGCGCCCTCTAATCGCAGGGATAAACCTCCTTAAAACAAAAAAGTGACCCCCAGAGACAAAATTGGCAGCCCTCAACCCCAACAAGATACCAGTTAGATCTCCCACATAAGTCTAGAGAGAAGGAAAGGTATTAGAATAATGAGAGTTATGATTCCCCACATTACTTAAACACTGAGCGAATGCAACTCCAAATAGACAATTGAACTGAGCGTTGTTGGCAGGGTGGTCATCCAAAGACATGCAATGTAATTCATATGCTTGGGAAGATGAAGCACTAGCATTGCATATAGAGTGGGGGATAGAATGCATGGTACAGGGGGGCTCCAAAGTAGAACAATCAGAGTTCACCTGAGACCGAGCCATACAGAAAACAAAAACAAAAAGTTATTATTTTTAATGAAAGTGAAAATAAACTAGCAATTGCCCCTAAAGGTGCAAAGGTACACCGAAGGAATAGAATATTTGGGAAGATAATCTAGCCACAAACATAACCCATTGTTGAATGCATGTGCTCACAACCTACACTTGAACACAACATGTTGACAAACTGAACACAATGTGTTGACAGACTCTTGCTTAGGTGTTTCATTCCCGACTATTTGTATTTTCTCCTCCACATGGTGCCATCAGTCTCAGATTTTCACTAGGGAAAGAGATTGATCTTCATCGATGTCCTAGAGCCCAACAACTCGTTCCCATGTTGCACAATGGGTCTCAGGTAGGGACGACTAAAATGATCCTAATTTCCAACTATATTACATTGAAAGCTTTAGTGTTCTAGTTTACAGTTAAATGCCTATGCCACAGCGGCTTAACTGCGGAAGCGATGCCATAGAACATGGGTTCATATTGGGGGATATATAATGAGGAAAAATTGGCATAATATATTGGGGTATATATAGGGGATAAAGGGTTTTTATATTGGCACGTATAAAAAATGGAGCTCAAAGTTAATGAAAAAATATAAAGGGTTATAAAAAATGTTAATAAAAAAATAGATACCTACGATATATAATGAGATAAGGGGCTTTCTAATTTGGGAAGGTGTATTGGGTTTATATTGTTAGGGGGTTAAATAATGTCATTTTTAGGGGTATTTTCCAATATGTACTCAAATTAAGGGTATTGTTTAATATTCTATGATTGCACGTGATATGTTAGAGGCTTATTGAGTGAAGCCCCTGTGGTCTATACCTGAGGAGAGTAGAGCGGGAGGAGCTCAATAATAAGACACTAGCATATATAATGATGCCAATGGTATTGACCTATGCTTTCCTCATAGTGTTTGATATGGAGCAAACACTTAGTCTTAGTCAAACCACCACAATCATTAAATCAGATGGAAGATTTATCAAGAGTAGCAACATAATGGTCCATTAATGGGTATAAAGAAGTGCCTCTAACCATTGCACTCTCATGGAGAATGATGCCCAAAGAGTTACAAAGGAAAGTTTTTATTTTGGGTGCCTCTAACCATTGCACTCTCATGGAGAATGATGCCCAAAGATTTACAAAGGAGAGTTTTTATTTTGGGTATCAATATTAGGCTAGATTCAAAAGGTTATACATGAACAAACCTAAAAAAACTTAGAAGATACAAAGTGGTAGTAAATATGGAGGCCCTGCAAAGAAAACAATTCTAGGCCAAATGCAATTACCATCATGCCTATACAATGAAAATTGTTGGTTCCAAGTAATAGCGAAGAGACTATTTTTCATCCTTGTCAGTTTCCTTGGTCTTGTGCTAAGTATTTCCTTCCTGCAGAAAATGTATGACCCTCCTAATTTTGGGCATGTTGATGGGCAGGGTGTTTGTGCATAGGAGTCCTACTTTGAGAGCCATGGCCATTTCCTCATTAAAGAAATCCTCAAACTTGGGATCCAATACTTCAAGCAATCCATTATTTTTCTACATTTTATTACACACCCACTTCACAATATCTTTGTTCTCTCCAGATTCTAGATCTATTGGTTGTATTCCTGTCACCAGTTCCATGATCATCAATCCAAAAGTATAGACAACAGTTTTTTCATTCTCTTCATCAATCAAAAAGTATAGACGACACTTTTTTCATTCACTTTGAGTCTGTAGGCACAGTCTGCACAATGCAAGACAAAAATTTGTCAAAAAAATTGCAAAATTAATTCAAAATCTAAAGGAAATCCAAATTAACACTAATATTGGCTTTCTATTCGAATTGCAAAGATATTTCAACAAAACCAATTCAAAAAAAAATATCAAACAAATTCAACAAGAGTTGATAAAATGATTACATAATAAGAAAAAACATTCTCTCTCAAAAAAAAAAGTAAGAATTTTATGAGACACAAGACATTGCACACCAATACTCATAAAAACCCAACTGAGGTAAAAAAATCGAATATCAATGTATAAAACAATTACATAATAAAAAACAACATCCTCTACCATAAAAAAAGGGTAAGAATTGTATTAAAAGTGGGACACTTCCCACCAATGTTCACCAAATCCCAGCTGAGGTTGAAGCAATCGATTCATAGTAGTATTGGAATTCAACATTTATCCATAAAATATAGTTAATATTTATTGCAGCATCTTAATAAAATAATCATGTTTTTATGTTTTTGTGGATATGGTCAAACTGCAACAAATTTTCAAATTCAAACTTTCGTATCCACTGAGATTGATGGCATAGAGAGATGTCAAATTCCCCAAAGAATCATGAAACATCTCCAAATTTTTGCAGAGTCTCATATTGATAGATCTGAGACATGTTAACTTCCCCAAGGAAATTCAAACACAATGTAGAATCAACCAACAATACAAGCCTATCGTTATGCAAGCGTAAAACCCATCAATTGCAGCCATATAATCAGTCTCGTTGCCATCACTTTGTTGAATTTTTGCAATGCCAAAATCTTTAAAGAAGCTTGATAATCATCCTCGAACAAAATATTATTGGATCTTGTGTCTCTGTGAATAATGGATGGTTCACAATCATGATGAATATATGCCAAGCCTTGAGCAGCTTCAAGAGCAATTTTGTATCTTATGAGCCAGTTAAGAACATTAGACTTAATTTTGAATTTTGCAACAAGAAATAGTGAAATTAGGATCCAGAAGAAACATGACAGCACCTACACTAGTGTGCGACCATAGGTCATGTAGTGATGGGTCCTAGCGATAAATTAGTGTGAAATTCAATTTATTTGATAAATTGGAAATGTGTCAAATTTAATTATCCCTTAATTAAATTGGACAATAAAATGTAATATTATCTCATAATCTCTTGTAATAGTTAACCAAGTGTGATAAACTCAGTTAGCTCATGAAATTCGAGTTGAGGGTAGTTGGTGAGGCATGTAGAGTGATTCTATGTGTTTTAGATTTCAAGTTGCAGTTAAGTGAATGAGTTTAATGCATGAGTAATTAGTTAACTCAATTAGGTGAGTTAAAGTTAGTTAGACTAGTTGTAACCGTTTGTTGCACTAGTGAGGGATCAAGTGAATTAAATCTTCTTTAATTCACAATTAGTGATCTGCCATGCAACTGATGATTTACTATTAATAGATGCATGCGTGTTAGTTCCAGTGAAGACCTAGTTGAGACAAAGGTCAAAGGGAAGTTAACTATCAGTTGTGATATTAACAGAATGCCCAGATGCAGTTAAAACACCACAGGATGCCCATGATACTCAGCACAATTAAGGAAGGTTGAAATTCCTAAAGAATAGGGATTGCATTCATCAAGAATTGCGTGAGCAAGGCAGGCTGAAGACATGCTGAGAATTGGCTAAGTGTTGGCCTATTTTTGTGTGGATTAGTGTGAGACAATAGGAAGAGTGCAGGAGACTCTTGTGAGAAGAGTGCATTGTAATTGTTTCATGATTCCTTATGGAATATACAATATATGATAGAGGGGTTTTGAGCAGTAATATTTCCCCAGGAAATTATCTGTGTTGGGGTTTGATTTGATTCTTTCTTTACTTGTGATTGGTGATCATGTTTATTTTCCGCAATTTATTTATAGAAGGATTCAGTATCTAGTTTTATTACATTGCTTGATTGGGTTGAATCCATTGATATACATATTTTTGTATAATTTCTACATGGTATCGGAGCACACGAAATCACTATAGTGGAGGAGAAGTAGAGTTTGTGACTTAATAGAATTCAAATTTGCAGAAGTATTCTTGGTGCAACAGGTAGATCTGGATCGAAATGGCTTTCAATGGCTTGAGATTTCAGTATGCACTCGAGGGAATTTCTAATTATATTGCATGGAAAGAAAGGATGGAGGCAGTACTGGAGGATAATGGGTTGAAAAAATTCATTGATAATGATGTTCCCAAATCCGCTATAGCAGATGCTGCAAATATTGATGCTTGATAAAAGAAGATTTCAAGGGTGAGGAGGATCTTACTGGAGGGAGTACGAGACGAAATTGTCTCAAGTCTCCATGGCAAAGCGAATCCATATGGAATGTTGAAGGCTTTGACAGATATTTTTTAGAGCAGCAATGATCATAGAAAATTGGCACTCAAGGACAAGCTCAGGAAGATCAAAATGGAGAAATGTGACACTATTCCGATATATTTAAAAAAGGTTGTCCAATGTTGGGATGAGCTTGGGAGAATCAGAATCACTGTCATGGATGATGACTTTGTGAGCCTAACTCTTCTAGTTATTCCCAAGAATTGGCATAGCTATGAGGACTTTATCAATAGAAGGGAAAAGCTGCTAGATTGGGAACGACTTTGGTCGGAATTGGTACAAGAAGAGTTCAGGTAGAATACTAGGGATGGATATCCATCTAAATAATATGATGAGGAAAATTGTGCCTTAGATGGTAAGGCAAAGAAGGGGAAGGGAAAGAAATCCTATTCCAAATTTGAGACCGACGAAGAAGGAAAGGAGAGTGACATGTCCAGAGTGAAGTGTTTTCATTGTCACGAGAATGGAAATTATGCCACTAATTTTACACAAAAGAAGAAGACCAAGAAGGCTTCAAGATCTGCAACTGGTGAGGCTTTGGCCTTGCAATTTGAGTTTGACTTCTCGCTGATAGCATACATGGTGTCATGTGCGATGGGATCAGGGTGGTACTTGGATAGTGGTGCATATTTCCACATGACAGAGACAAAGAAATGCTTGGAGGAGAAGTACCTCCAGATGCATATCGAAATGGTGATGACGGGTGGTACAATGTTACTGGGATTGGTACAGTTACCTTCCAGAGAAATTCAGGTAAACCATTCTTATTAAAAGATGCAATGCATGTACCAAGCTTGAGGAAAAATTTAGTTTCAGTCATAGTGTTGGAGGATAGAGGCTATGATGTTGTTTTCAATGAAGGAAAATATTTTCTTCGACACAAAGAAATAGGACAAGTTAAGAAGATTGGGTTTTGTGTGAAGAATCTCTATAAACTTGATGTAGAGCACTGCGCAACATTGATGGGTAAGGCAGAAAAAGTGGTGAGCCAGGATGAGGGTGAGTTATGGCACAAGAGATTGGGCCATATACACCACAAAGCTTTGAAGGTCATGCAACAGATTTCTACGGAGCTTCCAAAGGGTACTCTTGCATAGATAGACACATGCAAGGGATGTACCATTGGGAAGTGTGAGAAAGTCATGAAATTTTCCCTTGAGAGGGATCTGGATTTGCATGCAGATGAGGAACTCTTGGTTCCAAAGAATGAACCTCAAGATGTGGAGCAGCCACATGCGGAGGATCATGGAGTGCTAGAAACCACTCAAGCAGAGAAATTTCAAGCCAGATGGGCAAAGGGAGTACATGTAGCTATACCTCCAGGTGTGAGGTGGGGCGATGTCAAAAATTAATCACAAGAAGAAATTTGGGCAGGGTCCTAAAGATGCTGTGTCCCATAGATCGAACCTGGCTACGAGGAGCCCACAGTACAACAGTAGCAGGAAGGATAGATTAGATTGATGCAGTTAGATGTCAGGAGGATAAAGTTTAGAGTGACAGGTGTCAAATACTAGAGTGCAAATCATAGTTGGCAGTAGTGCAGAGTGCATGGATGAAGATGTCAACAACACAGAGATTCTAGTAGACATGTGCAATAGGTACCAATAGTCAGAAGAATTTGATGATAGATGCATTATACTGATTCAGTTTTTTGGAGGCTCTTCAGTTTCTGAAGTGTTTCATGCAAAAGCTGCATTTGTACGAGAAACACTAGAGAAGTGTTGCATGCAAGATTTTCATGTGCGAGAAACACTAGATAAGTGTTGCATGCAAGAGGTGCATGTGCTCATGCAAGGAAACTCCTTTCTTGTTGAGAGGGAGTGTTGAAGTTTACAAGAAGAAACAATGAAATTGGCATTGATCAGAAGCAATATGACAACACCTACACTAGTGCGAGACCACAAGTCATGTAGTGATGGGTCCTAGTGATAAATTAGTTTGAAATTAAATTTATTTGATAAATTTGAAATGTGTCAAATTTAATTGTCCCTTAATTAAATTGGACAATAAAATGTAATATTATCTCATAATCAATTATAATAGTTAATTGAGTGTGATAAACCCAATTAGGTCATGAAATTTGAGTTGAGGGTAGTTGGTGAGGCTGTAGAGTGATTCTATGTGTTTTAGAGTTCAATTTGCAATTAAGTGCATGAGTTTAATGCATGAGTAATCAATTAACTCTATTACGTGAGTTAAATTCAGTTTGACTAGTTGTAACTGTTTGTTGCACTAGTGAGATATCAAGCGAATTAAATATTATTTAATTCACAATCAGTGATATCCCATGCAACTGATGATTTACTATTAATAGTTACATACATTTCAATTCCAGGGGAGATCCAGTTGAGATAAAGGTTAAACGGAAGTTAACTGTTACTTGTGATATTAGTAGATTGCCAAGATGCAGTTAAAACACCACAAGATGCCCATGATACTCAACGTAGTTGAGGAAGGCTGAAATTCCTAAAGAATAGGGATTGCATTCATCAGGAATTGTGTAAGAAAAGCAGGCTGAAGACAGGCTGAGAATTGGCTAAGTGTTGGCCCGATTTTGTGTGGATCAGTGTGAGACGATAGACATAGTGCAGGAGACACTTGTAAGAAGAGTGCATTGTAATTGTTTCATGATTCCTTGTGGAATATACAATATATGATAGAGGGGTTTTGATCAGTAACATTTCCCCAGGAAATTATCTATGATGTGGTTTGATTTTATTATTTCTTTTCTTGTTGTGATTGGCGATTGTGTTTATTTTCCGTAATTGATTTGTAGAAGGATTCAGTATCTAGCTTTAGTACATTGCTTGATTAGATTGATCCATTGATATACATGTGTTTGTATAATTTCTACACTTATTCCCATGAAGAAGACATCTCAGGCTCCCATTAGGCATGTAATAATATACCAACAGATTGGATTTGTTATTACCACAACAACAACATAGCTTTACGATGTTCTTATGCCTGATATTATCCAATGTGTCCACCTCAACCTTGAAACCATGGTCATTGGAAGCATTGATTTTACCACTACTCCAAAGCCTCTTGATGGCCACAAATTCGTCATTGCTCATGATAGTCTTGTAAACCTTACCGGCTCCACTTCTTCCAATGACATTATCTTCATCCAAGAAATCTAGAATTTCATATTCACTGAACCCAAGCTTTTGAAATGAAATCAACATCCACAAATGTTTCTTGAATGAATTCTTGTTCTATGCATTTGCAAAGATTCGATACCTTCTATAAAACCACCCCAATCCAAGGATGAAAATAATGACACAAGCATACAAGTGATGAAGCAACCACCACCAGGTCCTGCGTGTAGCTCTTTCAATTTTTTCTCTAGAACAAGATTCCATGTAGTTAAAGGTGTCCCAATTGTGACAACTCAGGATTTCCAAAAAACGATTTCATAGATTGGACTCTCAAAAGCCAAAGGAATTGAGAAGAAGGCTTGGAATCGAACCGTAGAAACTATGCGATCCTCGAGTTCCATGTGGTAAAAAAATGGACATAGGAGGATGAAATTTGAAGGATGTGATTGATGGAATCCGCTCGCTGCAACCCCGCAGAGGGACGCCTTCGGTGTAATATATATATATATATATATATAAGATTTTTATTTACGTTTTAACAAAAAATATATTTTTTTAAGTAGTCTTTTAGTGTGACTTTTTGAAAAGTTTTCTAGTTTATTTTTCGACCTGATTTGTCTAGAATCTGGTAGGATTCATTGAAATCATATGATTGATAAGTGAACTCTTCCCAATATGATCCACATTTATGCAAGAACACATTGAAATACAGAAATACACATAAAATGATCCAAGAGGATCTTACTTCAGTTCATATTGACAGGGAAGTCCATTATCATCTTCAGTTTCTGCAGTGTTCCAGATGAAAGAGTCTTCGATTTATTTTGGTGCATGGTACAAGTGATTTCATGGCAAGGGAAAACGTTAAATATTTCATGTTGAATGTACCCATGGTGGAAAGGGTGGATGTAAAAGTTATATGTTGTAACTAGGTTGTATGTTGAAGAACCTACATGACAAAACCTATGTATATGGTCGAAGACCTATGACAAAACTATATACTAGCGCAAATCCAATGTAATACACCATATGAAATGGGTGTAGGACCTTTTCGGTGGTTGAAAGGTGTATAGACTATGTAATGAATAACACACACACACACACACACACACACACACATACACACACACACACACACATAACCCTTTGAACATTCAAACCACGCTAAGGGGAAGACTTAACTGCTGCAGCACAAAACATGTGAACAATCCACGTGAGGCTGACCGCAGCGACACTGTCAGCCTGAAGCCGTTGGAACCGACCGCCAAGGTGGCAGCCAGTGGTTAGACCGCCACCAGTCACATGTGGTTGGTATATCCACTTTGGCGTTGTAAAACCGTCATGACCATTTTAATATATAATGTTTTTTTGGGTTTTAAAAGTTTAATGCGCACTATGTTTAATTCGATCACCTTGTAACAATGTATTAGGTGCTTCAATACCATTTCACCGAGAGGTACTTCATCCATTAATGTAATTTTTTTTTCCAATTTTGGCCCAAGAGTGAACCTATTTAAACTTAGCCATTTCACCATGGAGAGGAGGAGAGTGTTTTTTAATGCTTGTATTCAGAATTCTATAAGAGAGGGGAAATTTTCTTTCAGGTGTAATTTGGTCGTTCGGAGGTGGAGTTGGGCACCAAGAGAGGCATTGGAAAGCTAGGAGAGAGAGCTTTATGTTGACAGAGACTAGAGGTTCCTGTGAGCACGTTCACTCTAGTAAATTTCTATGTAAAGAATTTCTTGGATCATTCCTTAATAAAAAATACACCCATCTTGAAAGCGGACCCAGAGACGTATTCCACCAGGGAAAAAATTCCTAATCAATGTTTGTTGTATTCGATCTCTTTTATTTGCTGCAAATTCATGTTTAATTGTTCTTCTTAAGTTCTAGATTAAGTCTTTAAATCAACTTATTTCCTTCAGTCTTCCACACTAAGCGATCAAGTTAACAATCAATTCACTTTGGAAAATAGTTAGTCCTATTTCAGTTCTATTTCAGAATATATATTTTGGTATCATAGCAGGTTGCGTTTTGTAGGATTTTTGTGAGTGAATGTTAACCAGTTCCAAGTTGCGACTTGGAGAAGGAACACTCGAGGATATCAAATCAGAATTTTGAAAGCGGAAAGTCACTCAACAATCAAAAATGGGAGGATCCGATGCAGGTGAAACTCCTAAAGTGAAGGTCATGGGCTATGAACAGATTCAACAATTTTTTTTTAACATGCAACGGATGTTGGGAGAACTCTATGAAGATAAGAATGCGAGATATGCAAATTCTTCTTTGAAAGCAATGAAGAAGGATAAGGAAAAAGGAAAAGCTAATAAACCTCCTTATCCTCCATCATCTTCATCATCTTCTTCTTCTTCTTCTTCCAGTTCATAATCTAAAGTAGAAAAGAAACCACAGAAATCATCTCTTTTGAAACTTGATGTAAAATTTGAACTACTTATTTATTATGGAGAAATGAATCCTGAAAAGTTAGATAACTGGATTAAGCAGTTAGAAGTGCATTGTAGAATTTAGAACATTTCTGATGAAAGAACAAAAATTTAGTTAGCTACACTTAGAATGGGTGGAACAACTTTAATCTAGTGGGAAAGTAAAACTCAAGTAGATTTAAAGCGGAAAGGTAAAGTCATCTCTTCATGGTATACGTTTTTAAAAGCTCTTAGAAAACAATTCTATCCTTTGGGATACATGCAACAAGTTGTTATTGATTGGCAACATTTGAGTCAAGGTAAAAAACAAAATTTTTAGGAGTTTACTCAGGAGTTAAGGACGAAAGCTTTGGCACTGGGTATTCCATTGGATTCCATTGGTATTCATCTTGTAACAATGTATTAGGTGCTTCAATACCATTGCACTGAGAGGTACTTAATCCAATAATGTAAAACCAATTTTCCAATTTTGGCCAGAGAGTGAACCTATTTAAAATTATCCATTTCACCGTGGAGAGGAGGAGAGTGTTTCTGAAGGCTTGTATTCAGAATTTTGTAAGAGGAGGAAATTTTATTTCAGGTGTAACTTGGTCATCTGGAGTTGGAATTGGGCACCGAGACAGACGTTGGAAAGCTAGGAGAGATATCTTTCTGTTTATAGAGACTAGAGGTTCCTGCGAGCACGTTTAGTTTGGTGAATTTTTGTGTAAAGTATTCCTTGGATCATTCCTTAATAAAATGAGCACCCATCTTGAAAGAGGACCTAGAGATGTAGTCTGCCATGAAAAAACTCCGTAATCAATGTTTTTTGTCTTCTTGTTTAGATTCAACAAGATGATGATCCTAGTGAAAATTAAGCACCTTCACTAGGTGGGGCCCGCAGGCTATTTTTAGGTGTATGTCTATTTTTAGAATGGTGAGCATATTCTAAAATTGGCAGGACGCTGATTCTATATGGTTGAAAAAATTCTAGCTTTGGATGAATTTCTATTTTTAGAGATATGGGCGAAGTCTATTTATAGATCGCATATCTAAAAATAGAATGCATGTCGATTATTATTAGCCCTTAATAATAATCAGACAATAAATAATAACTTATTCTCTTAGAGCACTTGATTTTAGTGAACAGATGTGGCACATCAGTGAGCTAAAGGAATCACAAAATTCCTAGGGTGGTTGGTGACACATGCATGATGGACTTCGTTATAATTGATTGTGGCAGAGTTGTAACAGAGTTGGAAGAGTAGTTATGGGAGTTGTTATTTAGTTTAATTCAGTTAAGTGAGTTAAAATTATTTATGCTAGTTGTCACTCATGATACACTAGTGAGAGATCAGTGAATTAATTATTTAATTAATTCACAAGCAGTGTCTCACATGCAAGTAAAGAAATACAACAGTTAAGTACTTGCATGTCAGATCCAGTGGAGACCCAGTGGAGAGATAGGTGAAAGGGTGTGATTAACTATTAGTTGTGAGTATAGTGATGCTATCAATGCATCTACACACACATTGGATATGCAAATGAGGATTAGGCAGTCAAGGAAGGAAATATTGCATTCATTCACGGATCTTCTTCAGCAGGGATTGCGTAGTGGAGGCAGGCTGTCAAGAGGCAAGAAATTGGTGCATAGATATGCAAATTTATGCATGACAGTGTGAGATGATTGTATATTGTACTGAGAGCTCTATGAGCTGAGATTTGTATGATATTTTTTCATGATTCCATTGATATACATAATATATGATATTTGGGGTTTTTAGCTTTTAGCTTTCCCCATAAAAACATCTTATTATGTGCAATTGATTTTCTTCATGTGTTTGCAATTGGCGATTTAATTTCCGCAAAGAATTAAGTGGAAGAATTCTATATTTAACTGTAGAATTAAATTGTTAGATAAGGAGATTTCGACAATAAATCACTTGTATTGATAAATTTATACATGGTATCGTAGCAGTGTTAATCACTGAAGATTGCAATATTGATTTTTTTTGTGGTGGAACAATTCGAATTTGCTGCAAGAAATTCTTGGTGTGACAGTTGAGTAAACATTGAAGTGGCTTTCAATGGGTTGCGGTTGGAGTATACACTCGAGGGCAGATATAAATACATAGCCTGGAATGACAAGATGGAGGCGGTGCTTGAAGATAATGGCTTGAAGGATTTCATCGACAATGATATTCCTAAGCCCACTTCAACGGATGTTGCATTACTTGACGCTTGGCAAAAGAATGTAGCGAAGACGAGAAGGATTCCGTTGGAAGGTGTGAAAGACCATATTGTGTCAAGACTTCATGGGAAATCCACTCCATTTGCAATGTTGAGGGCTTTGACAGATCTTTTTCAAAGCAGCAACGACCATAGGAAGTTGGCGCTGAAAGATAAACTCAGAAAAAACAAAATGGAGAAGGGTGATAGTACTCCAAAGTATCTCATGAAGTTTGTCCAATGTAGGGATGAGCTGGGGAGTGTGGGAATTATAGTTGCTGATGATGACTTGGTGAGCTTGGCTCTCCTTGGGCTTTCAAAGAGTTGGCACAATTATGAAGACTCTGTCAATGGATGGGAGAAACTGCTGGACTGGGAGCGACTTTGGTCGGATCTAGTGCAGGAGGAGATAAGGCGGAATACCAGAGATGGCTCTTCATCAAAGCATGATGATGAAGAGGATTGTGATTTGGCTGCCAAAGCAAGGAAAGGGAAGGGGAATAAATTCCACTCAAAATCTGAGGCTAAAGGCAAGAAGCTGGATTTGTCCAAGGTGAAGTGTTTTCAATGTCACGAACATGGGCATTTCGCCACTAACTGCCCACAGAAAAAGAAGAAAAAGAAGGCTGTTGGAGCTGCAGCTGGTGAGGCCCTTGCCTCGCAATTTGAACATGATTTCTCCTTTATCACATGCTTGGTTTCAAGTGCAATGGGAACAGTGTGGTATCTTGATAGTGGTGCTTTCTTCCTCATGATGGGAGATAAGGAGTTGTTCAATGACTTAGAGGAGAAAGATCTCCAAATGCATATAGAGATGGGCGACGATGGGCGATACAGTGCGAGCGACATCCGTACCATTACCTTTGAGAGGGAGTCAGGTAAACCATTATCCATCTTCCTTTCAGGAAGTAGTGTGGGAGCCCACATAGGTAGATGCCATGGTGGAGGAGTATGACTCTATTGTCAGAAACAGTGCTTGGGAAATTGTTCCAAGGCCGGTTGATAAATCAGTGGTAGGTTCGAGATGGATCTACAAAGCAAAGCAAGCTTCTGATGGGAGTGTAGAGAAGTATAAATCAAGATTTTTTATCCTGGGGCTTCTCACAGATCGAGGGGATTGATTATGAAGAAACCTTTGCACCTGTCACATGGTATTCTTCCATAAGGACCATGCTTTCTCTCTCAGCATAGATGGGTTGGCACATTCATCAGATGGATGTGAAGACTTCGTTCCTTAATGGGATCATTGAGGAAGAAGTGTACAATGAGCAGCCTGAAGGATTTGATATCTTTAGCAACGAGTCGCATGTGTGCAGACTCAAAAGAGTGCTATATGGGATGAAGCAAGCACCCCATGCTTGGTACACTCGGATTGATAGCTATTTCACTGGACTTGGCTTCAACAAGAGTGAGGCGGATGCAAACCTATACCAGATTGTGGTGGAGGGTAAGATTTTAATCATTGTTCTTTATGTTGATGATTTAATACTGACTGGTGATGAGCATCTGATACACTCATGCAAGAAGGACCTTGCAAAGGAGTTTGAGATGAAGGATATGGGCCTCCTTAATTATTTCCTTGGATTGGAAATATGGCAGCGAGAAGGTGAATTGTTTGTGTCTCAAGGAAAGTATGCACGGGAGATAATTGGTAAGTTTCACATGGAGGACTCCAAACCCATGGATACTCCTCTTCTAGGAAATTGGAGGAAAGAGGATGGTACATCAACAGAAGTAGTGGATGCCATTGTTTATCGACAATTAGTGGGTTTGCTCATGTATTTAGTTAATACAAGATCAGACATATGCTATGCGGTGAACCAAATTAGTCAAGCTATGGTTAAGCCTACCAAGCTCTTTTGGAAGGTGGGCAAGTATGTCTTGAGATATCTTAGGGGCACATCTGAGTATGGCTTATGGTACAGAAAGACGGATGAGGTGAAGTTGCATGATTTCATGGATGTAGATTGGGCAGGAAACCCAATGGATAGAAAGAGCACATTAGGAGGGGTTTTCAGTATCATATCTACAACTGTTTCTTGGTACAACAGGAAACAAAGATCTGTGGTACTCAGTTCAGTGGAAGTGGAATACATGGCAGCAATTCAAGCTGCATGTGAGGCTATCTAGATGAGGAAGATTCTAGTTGGTTTGTTTGGTTCTCATTTGGATCCTACAGTGATTCATTGTGATAATCCGAGTTTCATTAAACTATCGATTAATCCTGTGTTTCATGATAGATCTAAGCATATATATATCTGGTATCATCGTATCAGATATTGTGTGCAGCGGAAGATCAGGTTGCTTCAGTACATTCCTACGGAAGATCAGGATACAGATATTCTGACGAAGGCGCTCACTAGGAGAGAATTTGAATAACATAGAGACAAGATCGGGTTGAAGGATAATCCCTTTCTTGTAGAGAGGAAGTGTTGAGATTCAACAAGATGATGATCCTAGTGAAAATTAAGCACCTTCACTAGGTGGGGCCCACAGGCTATTTTTAGATGTATGTCTATTTTTAGAATGGTGAACATATTCTAAAATTGGTAGGACTCTAATTCTAGATGGTTGAGAAAATTCTGTATTTGGATGAATTTCTATTTTTAGAGATAGGGGCGAAGTCTATTTATAGATTTCATATCTAAAAATAGAATGTATGTCGATTATTATTAGCCCTTAATAATAATTAGACAATAAATAATAACTTATTCTCTTGGAGCACTTGATTTTAGTGAAAAAATGTGGCACATCAGTGAGCTGAAGGAATCACACAATTCCTAGGGTGGTTGGTGACTCATGCATGATGGACTTCATTATAACTGATTGTGGCAGAGTTGTAACAGGGTTGGAAGAGTGGTTATGGGAGTTGTTATTTAGTTTAACTCAGTTAAGTGAGTTAAACTCAGTTGTGCTAGTTTTCAGTCATGATACAATAGTGAGAGATCAATGAATTAATTATTTAAGTAATTCACAAGCAGCGTCTCACATGAAACTAAAGAAATACAACAGTTAACTACTTGCATGTCAGATTCAGTGGAGACTCAGTGGAGAGATAGGTGAAAGGGTGTGATTGACTATCAGTTGTGACTATAGTGCTGCATTCAATGCATCTACACACACATTGGATATGCCAATGAGGATTGCACAGTCAAGGAAGGAAATATTGCATTCATTCAACGATCTTCTTCAGCACAGATTGCGCAGTGGAGGCAGGCTACCATGAGGCAATAAATTGGTGCATAGATATGAAAAATTCTGCATGACAGTGTGAGACGATTGTATATTGTACTGAGATATCTAAGAGCTAATTTTTGTATGATATTCTCTCATGATTCCATTGATATACAAAATATATGATAGTTGGGGTTTTTAGCTTTAAGATTTCCCGGTAAAAACATATTGTTATGTGCGATTGATTTTCTTCATGTGTTTGCAATTGGAGATTTAATTTCTGCAAAGAATTAAGTGGAAGGATTCTGTATTTAACAATAGATTTAAAATTGTTAGATTAGGAGAGTCTGGAAATACATCACTTGTATTGATAAATTTCTACACTTCTATCTCTTTTCTTTGCTGCAAATTCATGTTTAATTATGCTTCTTAAGTTCTAGATTAAGTCGTAAAATCAATTTCTTTCCTTCATTTTTCCACACTAAGCAATCAAGTTAACACTCAATTCACTTTGGTAAATATTCAGTCCTATTTCAGATTATAAAAGCAGAGATGCAGTAGAAATAAAACTTCATTTAATTAATAAAAAATAACTAAAATATGCTTATAGACATCTAGGGAGCTGGTAGCTTATCTCTGTGAAGAGATGTGGTGGCTACAAGCCTCTGAACTGTGTTAAAATGATGCTCAAGGGACTATTTATTATTGAGAAACAATGGAAAACCCTAAACATCCAAAAAGCTAACCTAGGAGATGAAATGCCAAAACTATGGGCCCTGTTTGGGTAAACTGATACATCAATCTTCCCGGGGATGTAACTTTGGCATAAGATCTCCATTTGACGCGCACAATACCTCATTAGAAATATCTATCCGAGGACTACAACTTTTGATGTGAGAAACAAGAATGGAACTTCCATGATGCTTTTTTTTTTCCAAAAAATGTCGTTTAGGGCCTCAAAACAACTTTGGAAGTTTAGGACCCGAAAAAACTGCTAAAAATAGTAAACTGTGCTACATTTAAGAAAACTAAAAAAATGAAAGAAGCAATGGTGGGGCCCCAAGTGGAATAGGTGGGTGGCCACCAATATCCACCTAGATCATTCCTCCCCCCTTAGGAAGCAATGGTCCCCATTGTGTTGAGTTCCTCCATGAGATGAGGAAAATTTTGCTGAACTTGGTCCCTAGTGAACCATTTTCCTTGGTGCAGGAGTTGGCTAGCTTTAATAACCCGATACCATTGGATATTCTGCTGGCGAGAGTTATTGATTTGCATGTCCATGATATGATCCATGGTGGTTGTTCCATGTAGTCTGGGTTTAACTCTGTTGGTATGAGTTTTTCTGCAAATCAGAGGTGTCTAGTAGAGGTGGGAAGTAGGACTGAAGGCAATCCACATTGAACACTGCGTGAAGACCAAGGAATGGTGGAATAATGAGCTCAAAGGAATCGGCCCCTATAGCCTTGGTGATGGTGTACGACCCATATCGGAGTGGGTGAAGCTTGCGGTGAGGTCCAACGAGGCGCTCCTTATGCAAATGTAGCCACACTTTGTCGCCCACCTAGAAGTTGTGTGGCACTTGATGTTGATCATGTCGTTGCTTGTAATTAGCATTGGTTCTGTCCAAAATTTCATGAACCTATTGGCAGATGTGTTGAATGAGCTCAACGAAGCTATTCACCTTGTCAACTTCAAACTGGACATGAGCTGAATTGGCCTGAGTAGTCACAAATGGCATGGATACGTCAATGGGTCATAGTGGTTGGAATCCAAAGCCCACCTGAAAGGGGATGTGGCTGGTTGAGATATGGAGAGCCAAGTTATAACTGTGGTGTACATAGGGAAGGCTCTCATCCCATGTGCGTGGATGATTTGAATTGTACATGTGCAGAATGTGTACGATCATCTTGTTGACGACCTCTGTCTGACCATCAGTTTGGGGATGGAAAGTTTTGGACTTGGTGAGATTGGTGTCCATCATTGACCAGAAGTTGGACCAAAATGTGCTGAGGAACCTGTTGTCCTGATCTGAGATGATAAACTATGGGATCCCAAAGTGCACCCACACTCATTCAAATACGAGTTTAGCAGTGGCTTCTGCTGTGAGATTCTTCTTGTAGGCCACCATAATGTCCATCTTCGAGAATCTATTGACGACCAAAAAACACAGTTGTTTCCATTCCTAGTAGAAGGAAGGCCTGACATGTAATCCATGGAGATGGATTCCCAAGGTTGACTCGGGGTAGGTAGTGGAGTATAGGGGCCTTGCTTCTTGATGGTCAATTTAGAAATAACTTAAGCAGTGGAGGATTTGATCTACTTCCCGACATCCTATTGAAGGTTCGGCCAATAGAAATAATTTTGCAGTACTGCCACTGTTTTCTCAACCTAGAAATTCCCAATGACCTAACTGTAGTGCACTTCCCAAATCATCTTGGCACGCTCTCTTGAAGGAACACAAAGGTGTCCCAGGTGACATAGCAGTGCATCTTGGAGGTGAAAATTTGGAACTTGCGTACCTTCCAAGAGTGTCTTGTATGTGTGGTCGAATTCTGGATTGATCTTGTAGAGAAGCAGCCAATCAGAAGTCTTATGCCCACAAGAGTTGAAAACGGTGGTTAGCGCCATGATCGATGGTCAGCTAAGGAATTTTTCAGCATTATTGGTGCTGCTCTTCTTGTACTTGATGTTCAAATGAAACTGTTGAAGATATGTGGACCACTTCTGATGGAAATAGTTTTGCAACTTCCCTTGCGTCTGTATGAATTGCAGAGGTCGGTGGTCTGTGTGGATGACCGTTTCCTTCCCTAAAATGTAATGCTTCCATTGGTGGTAAGCCTGCACAATGGAATACATTTCTTTGTCATAAGTGGGATAATTGCGGACTATGTCGGAGATTGTCTCATTGTGATATGCCACTACGTGCCCTTGTTGAGTAATAAATTCCCCAATAGCATAAATATAGGCATTTGTCTCGATCTCAAATGGTTGTTGCAAGTTTGGTAATGTGAGCACTGGGGTAGAGC
Source organism: Pinus albicaulis (assembly GCA_034641835.2). Taxonomy (NCBI): domain Eukaryota; kingdom Viridiplantae; phylum Streptophyta; class Pinopsida; order Pinales; family Pinaceae; genus Pinus; species Pinus albicaulis. The sequence continues at coordinate 244,354,324 of CM076575.1, read as the reverse complement.
ATAGGCAATGTTTCAATTCTACGAACGCCTTCTATTGAGATTTCGACCAAAAGAATTTTTCTTTTGCTCCTCCCTTGGTGACTTAACTAAAGGGAAAGTGATATGAAATAATCCCAAAACGAACCTGCAGTAGAAATTAGCAATACCCAGAAAGTTGCAAAGCTCTGTTAGAGTGGTTGGGGTTGGCTAGTCCCAAATGACTTGGATCTTGGTTGGATCCACATGCACCGCCCGTTCATCAATAATGTATCCCAGATAGTGAACCTCGATCATGCCAAAAGTGCACTTCTCCAAATTGGCACACAACTTGTGTTACTGCAGTGTTTGGAGGACTTGTTGGATGTGGTGGAGGTGCTCTTCCTAAGTCTAAGTGAAGATCAAGATTTCATCCAAGCACACTACTACAAATGAGTTTGTGAACGGTCGCAAGATGTCGTCCATCAGCCTTACGAAGGTTGTGGGACCATTCGTCAACCCAAAGGCCATGACCAACCATTTGAAAAGGCCCCCCTTGGATTTGAAGACAATCTTTCTGACATTAGAGGGTTCGATTGGTACCTGGTGATACCCAGACTTCAATTCGATCTTGCTGAAATATTTCGTCCCTTTGAGTTGGTCCAGAAGGTCATCAATCTGTGGGATAAGGTACCTATTCTGAAGAGTTATCTTGTTTAGTGCCTGATAGTCAATACATAATCTCCAAGTCCCATCCTTCTTTTGCAACAACATAATCGGGCTCCCACAGGGTGATGAACTCGGCCGATGTGACCTTTCTGCAACAGCTCTTGAATTTTCCTCTTGATTTCATCGTTCTCCAGAATAGAGCGCCGATAGATCGTTCCATTGGGTAGCAGCGCACCTATGGTCAGATTGATGGGGTGCTTGACCTAACAGTGTAGAGGCACCCCTGTGGATGAGGTGAAGATGTCCCCGTACTCCTCCACGACCTTGTTCATTTGTTGTTATCGTGTGGAGGATCCCTGTCTGGAGGTCGTGGCCACAATATTTTTCTTGCCCAGAGGGCGGATCATCAGGAAAAACACTGTTACTGATGAAATAGGTAACCAGACCTCAAAACGGGAACTCTAGCCCAAAAAGACTCAAAAAACATGAAAAAACACCCCAAAAACAAAAAAAGTGTATTCCAGAACGCACTTGGTTTTTTTTGAAGGTCAAATTTCAACATTTTATAAAATTATGCTAAAAACAAAATTGTTTCTTGAAAAAAGGATTGAAAAAAAACCCTCAAAACAAAACCAGTTGATGCTGGAATAACAAAAAAAAAAAAATGTGTCATATTTTTGACATTTTTAAAAATAGAAATAACTTTTTTTATTTTTTAAAATTCAAACATTAAAAAAAACCTAAAATTTAAGAAAAAAATAAATTTAAAAAATAAAAACATTTTAAAGCTTAAAATTTAAAAATATATAGGAATAAAAAAATCAAAAATAAAAACAAAATAAATTTTTTAATTCAAACATTAAAAAAACCTTTAAAAAAAAAAATTTAAAGATTAAAATTTCAAAATATATAGAAATAAAAAAATAAAAGTAAAAACAAAATAAAAATATTAAAAGAAAGAAAAAGAAAAAAAAAGAGCAAGTTAAAAAAAGAAAGAAATTATAAAAAATAAAATATACAAATTAAATTTAAAAAAGAAAAATTAAATGTTTATTAAATTTAGAAATTTTTTTTTTTTTAAAGAAATATATTAAATTTTAATAAATTTAAAACTTTAAAATAAAAATTAAAAAAAAAAAACATTATTTAAATTAAAAGTAGAAAAATGAAAAATTAATTAAAAAAATTGAAAAATAAAATACAATAAAAATATTAAATTTAAAAAAATATATATTAAAAAAACAAATAAATTTTAAAAAATAAATTAAATTTAAATTATAAAAAATAAAATCTATATATATGAACTTAAATTAAAAATATATGATTTTATTAAATTAAAAAAAAAATTGTTAATATTAAAATAACAAATTAAATTTAAAAAAAAAAAAATTAAATTTTAATAAATGACTGAATAAACAAATAAATTTTGTAATAAAAAATAAATTTAAAATATAAAGGAAAAAAAAAAAAAAAACATTGTTAAAATAAAAAGTTAAAAAAAAATTAAAAATCAATTAAAAATGAAAAATTGAAAAAAATAAATTAAAAAAAATATATTAAATAAAAAATAAAATAAAAAACAAATTAATTTGAAAATATTAAGTTTAATTAAAAAAAAAAATCTAATTTGAAATACACAATTTTAATTGAAATAAAAAAAATATTAAAATTTTATGTAATTAAAAAATAAAATAAAATAAAAAATAAAAATTAAAAAATATATTATATTCAAATAAATTAAAAAAAATACAAAATTTATCAAATTTTAATAAAAATTATTAACAAAATTTGAAAGAAAAAAAAATTAAAAACAAAAAAATGAATAAAAAAAAAAAATAAATAAAAAAAAAATAAAAAAAATAAAAAAGAAAAAAAAGTTGAAACAAATTAAATTTCTAATATAAAAATTAAATTAAAAAAAATTATTTTAAATTTTTTGAATTTAAAAAAAAATATTTAAAAAAAAAATTAAAAAAAAAGGAATTTTTTGATCGTGGTGGCGCCGCTAAACGGCCTCTTGCCCAGGTGGCGGCGGAGGCCTATTCCGGGATTTGGCCTCTTGTGGCGTGAGGGAAATTCTGAGAATCGGCCTCCCCCGGCGGGAGGGCGATTCCGGGGGGCGGGAGGGCGATTCTGGGAATCAGCCTCCTGTCGTGAGAGGGCGATTCCGGGAATCGGCATCCCGCAGCGGGAGGGCGATTCCCGGAATCGCCCTGCCGCCGTGGGAGGCCGATCGCGGGAGGCCAATTCCGGAAATCGGCCTCGTGCCGCGGGAGGCCGATTGGTGGCGCCACCACGATCAATTTTTTTTTTCTCTTAATAATTTTTATATATATATTTTTTTATTTTGTTTTTTTTGTTTTAAATTTTTTAATATATATATATATATATATATATATATATATATATATATATATATATATATATATATATAATTTACATTAATTTAATTTAATTTTTATTTTTTATTTTTTAATTTCAAAAAATTAAAAATTAATTTTTTTTAATTCAAATTTTTTATTTTAAATTTAATTTGTTTTAATTTTTTAATTTTTTAATTTTTTTAATTTTGTTTTTAAATTTAATATTTTAGTTTAATTATTTTTTAAAATTTAAAATTTATTTATTAAATTTATTAAATTTTAATTTAATTTTTTTTTTTTTTTAAATCTTTTAGTTTATTTGGTTTTTCATTTTTAAAATTTATAAATTGTTTCATTTAAAAAAAAACACAGTAAATTTATGGGTATTTGTTTTTTAATTATTTGCATGTGGTTTTTTTCATTTTTTTTGTTTTTTAATGATAGGTTTTTTTTTTTTTTTTTTTTTTGAATTTGTTTGTTTTTGTTAATTTTAAAATTTATATATTTTTTTCTTATTATTATTATTTTTTAATTAGTAGAAATTCTTTCGGTAAAAATCACATGTAAAAGAACGTGGTCGACGCGTTTCGAACCAACCAGTGTGGTTCATCATCAGGACTATGAGAATTTACAAAAAAAAAAAAAAAAAAAAAAAAAAAAAATTTACATATATGCACCAAGATTGGTTAAATTATTTACCATTATATTATTGAATTGATTATTATATAAAAAATTTACATATATGCACTAAGATTGGTTAAATTATTTACCATTATATTATTGAATTGGTCAATTAGATGTTTAAATATATTAAAGGTTGTAAAAATTTATTAAAATAATAATAATAAATAAAGAAATAGAAATTAATTAAACAATTAAATAAATAAATAATGGAATATTTACTTTTTCTTAGTCAAACTAGCCGTTATCCTAACGGCTAGTTGAGCAATTTCTACATCTATTTATACTTAATGTCTGGATCTGATCTCTCATAGTCCTGATGATGAACCACACTGGTTGGTTCGAAACGGGTCGACCACGTTCTTTTACATGTGATTTTTACCGAAAGAATTTCTACTAATTTATATTATGGATCACAGAAGCTTAGATTCCTTAAATTTTTAAATTTAATTTTTTCTTTTTTGTATTTCATTTTATTTTATCTAAATTTTAATTTCGTAATTTTAATTATTTTTGAATTTTCTATTTAATTTTTTTTTTAATTATATCGTTTTTTTTAATAATCTAGAAAAAAATGTTTTTGATGTTTTTTTTATTTTTTTTATTTTTTTGGTTAATTTTTGTTTTTTTCTTTAAATTATGTGTTTTTCTTTCAAATTTTGTCATTTCTTTTGATATAATTTTCGAATATTTTTGTTTTTTTTAATTTTTTATTTTTACGAGTTAATTTTGTTTTTTTTTTACATTTTTATTGGTTTTTTTTTTATTGTTTATATATCTAAGTTTTGTGTTTTATTAGCAACATGAAAATCACCACTCTAAAAAAAAAGGTTGACGCTGCATCAATACGTTTCAAAATTACCATGAAAATCACCGCTCTAAAAAAAAAAAGTTGATGTTGCATCAATACGTTTCAAAATTAGCATGAAAATCACTAACATTTTAAAACAAATATTCATATTTCATAAATAAAAATATTAGAGTGTCAAAAATGTGCACGAAAAAAAAAAGGGTGATTCTGCATCACCACTTTTCAAAATCAGGTGCTTTTTATGCTACCAAAAAAAAGTAGGTAACAGTGCAGTTACCTATTTCATCAGTAACAGTGTTGAAAACAAATTTCTCGGTTTTGGAAATGAGCTTACTGCGTTGTTTTTTCAGTAACCAAAGAGATAACAGTAGGTGGTGGTACCTATGGTATCCTGTACAACTTATTACCCAAAGTAACAATAACAAAGTGAGGTCGGGACTCATACAAAGCATTTCGCTTCCACAGGTATGGTTGGCCTAATAATACATCACAAACTTCAAGAGGAGAAATGCCACATAATACCTCATCTATGAAGGGCTTGACGCTGTAAGGAAGGCGACACTGTTGGCTGACGCGGAGATCCTGTCCTTGGTGAAGCCACCCGTGTTGGAAATGTTTTCATTGATGGCAAAGGAGGTAGCAGATGCAGAAATAGGAACAGTTACAAGGAGACAAAGACAGACAATGGAGGCAGCAAAGAGGAAATGAATATAAAGGAGAAAGGCAGAGGCAGAGGAAGCAAATACGGAGACAGACCCGTTATCATAGCAGCAGAGGAGCAAGAAGCAGCATCAGTCAAGGAGAACAGAGGCAGCAAACGCAGAGTAGAGTGCAGTAAGAGGGTCATTGGACTGAAGATATGGTCGACACCAGAAAACCCTGTAAATAAACTCACTGTGTGAAGAAAGAAATTATTTTAGGGTTATCTGTGCATTGATTGAATTGAATTCTGTGTGTATATATATATATAGGTGTCTATTTAATGATGGAGAATGTGCATTAAAAACCTGTGTTGAGGGTAAAAGATCACTGGTCGAAATGACGAAGAGTACTTCTGTTGAATGCCTATATATAAAATACGTTGTAAATGATGATCTTGCACGCATTGTTGAAATGATGAAATCTCGAGGATGGTTACTGTGAACCCAACCCTGTGGGTTATTGAAAGAATATATGGCAATATAATGTATTCTGGTGGTTGTGCTGTGCATAAATTGTAATGTCGAACAGTCAGGGGTAAGAGGAATCATATAACGAAACATTGAAGTGGAACACTTTATGATCAAAAGAAACGATATAATGGAGCGGAACCATAGGCGTAAAAATATATATATATAATTGAAATCGTGGAGGACCGGAACCTGGAGCATAGGGAGAAGCGGAACCGTGACGGATGAACAGTAACGACGGCTTGGAGGAACAGTAAAAGCTGGAAGCGGGTTTCATCGCACCACTATTATACGGAAGGCGGTATTTTGGAATTTCGCAGCGATTCCATAGAGGTGTTGACGCGTGTCCCGACCGACATTGCAAAACCACTGTTTAAAGTGCGCCATCGCGCATTATTGTTTGCGCATGTTGATCGAGCGATATACGTTGGATCGGGAAACGTAATACCAACCGTCGGATGGGCGCATGGGTTAACAAGGTACGGTGTATGCGTTCGTTTGATTGTATTGTGGGCCCCGGCGGAGACATATGTAATGAATTTGGTTCATTAACGTTATTTGACGTATTTAAATCTTAGTATAAGGTCCGGTGAAATATATTAAAGGAGTTTAATCGTATTGGTGGTCAATCCTTACGGATGTCGGGTTATTTGTGTGAATGAATTGCATATATATATTATATATGTTGAGATATTATGTTGTGCGTATAATAATGTTTGAATATGATCCGGGTGCGTAACAAATATAATATATAATGGTTATTGATTGTATGTGTGGGGCCCAATCAAACATGTATTAAGGTTTATGGGTTTAATCCAAAGTCGGGATTATATGCGATGATATATATAAGCGACGGTTAACCTTCTATTAAAGTCAGTATATATGTATGAGTGAAGTGCATATATGGCAACATTCGAATGCTGTGTGAATATTCATATGACGTCGGTGAGTTATACACAAGCGCACAATAATCAAGGTATGGTCTGGCATAACGTTGGGTTGCGGCTCTACTGCTAACTATAGTGAGGAATATATGCATTGATATAGAGCGCATAACATAAGGGACTCAGGATTAATATCTCAAATATTTGAGATATTAACACTCTCAGATTTAAATTTAATTGAATTTTCCAGTGTGGAATTAAAGAGAAATGTGAGATTGCCCGGATTGGGAAAATGATTGGGCATGAAACTTGAATGCAATTATGGAAAAGGAAAAAGAAGAGGAGAGCATGCAGAGATGAAATTTTGGTGAACAGGAATATGTACAGGAATGAGTTGGACAGGTGAATAAGCACATAAAACAAGGAATATGCGGATGACAGTGAACAAAGCGTATGCAGAATAGGTTCTTAACAACAGCATGAAAAGACAAATCCAGTAAAGCTAAAATCCAGAAAAGGAGCTAAGTAAAATTGAGATATGTAATTAAGAATGTGAATGTAAATGTTGTAATTAATTTTTTTTGTTTGTGATGCAAAGGCAAGTATCCTAAGAAAAGACAAAATTCCACTGTAGCATGGAAATTTGTACATATTGCATTAATTCTAAAAATAAGTTGGAAAAAGGAATAAGAAGACAAAAGCCAAAGAGTCATGACTGTTCACTCCAAATTCCTTGTGAAATACAAACTGTCATGTGAATATATATATATATATATATATATATATATATATATATATATATATATATATATATATATATCAATTTGATAAACTACGGAGGTAGAGAGAGAAAATATAGAGAATGCAGAATATAGAAGAATAAAGCAGAGAAGATTAAGAGAAGAAGAGTAGATACAGAACAGAGCTGATATTTGGAGTAAATCAGCAAACATTCAGTTTGATAAATTGAGGAAGTTGGAGCTTCCCTATCAAGTTGCAGCTTGATAGCTGTCAGTTGTAGCTGACTGAGGTTGGAGCCTCCTGTAGGTTGGTTCCTGCAGAAAATCGAAGGGAGTTGGTGCTTCCTTGCAAGTTGTAGCTTGCAGAATTGAGGATAGAGCCTCCCGTAGGTTGGTGCCTGCAGAAAACAGTGGTGAGAGGGAGTTGGAGCTTGCCTTTGCATCACAACAATAATAAGATGTGGTTTTCTCCCTTTATGGGTTTCCACTTATGTCTGGTGTCTCTGTGCATGATATTTATGTATTGATCTGATATGTATCATCTGCTTAATACCTACTGCTCTCATATTAAGTCTACTGCTATATTATACTAATACTTGCTGCTTACATTCTAAGATTACTCACACATTAAATTTGATATGAATAAGTTTAATGAAAAGTTTTAAAAGATCAGGAATGTGTTAAACTGATTCACCCCCCCCTCTCAGTTTAACTAATGGTTCAACAATTGGTATCAGAGCAGATTCCTTTTGTATTAGTCTAACAACTGAAAGGAGATCCTAGGCCCTCAAGATGGCTAGTCAAGAAGGAAGCTCAACCAATAAAGCACCTTTCTTCACTGGTGCTAATTATGCCTTCTGGAAAATCAGAATGAAAGCATATATAATGTATTTAGGATTAGAAGTTTGGGATGCTGTGGAATTTGGATATGTCACAAAGTCAACTGATTTAGAGAAAGAAGCTAAACAAAGCTTTGTAGCTAATGAAAAAGCAATGAATGCAATCTTAAATGGACTATGTGAAGTTGAGTTTATCAAAATAATGCACATTAAGACTGCCAAAGATATGTGGGACACTCTAGAGAATATCCATGAGGGAAATAAAAAGGTAAAGACTGCTAAACTTCAAGTATATAGAGCCCAGTTTGAAAATTGAAAAATGAATGATGATGAAGATATTGGCAGCTTCTTCTTAAAAGTTGCAGAAATTGTTAACAATATGAAAGCTCTTGGAGAAACCATGCCATAAAGTATAATTGTGCAAAAGATTCTAAGATCACTTCCATCCAGATTCAATCCCAAGGTGTCTGCAATAGAAGAAACAGCTGATTGGGAGACCTTGACCATGAACCAGCTACTTGGAAATCTAACAGCATATGAGATGAGGCTCCCATAGAAGAAGCCAAGTACGAGGGAGGCAACCTTTAAAACTGACAAGAAGAAAGAAGAAGAGGAAGACATATGCTCTTGCTCGGATGATGAAGAGGCAAAATATGTCAAGAAATTGGATAGAGGCTCAGGTAAATACAAAGGTAAAATTCCCTTCAAGTGCTTTAACTGTGGAAGAGTTGGACACTATGCTGCTAAGTGTCCTCACAAGAAAGTAAGAAATTAGGCTCAAGAATCAAAGAAAAACACATCAAAGAACTGGCAGAAAGGAAAGAAATTCAGTAGAAAATCCTTCTATGCTCAACAAGATAGCAGTACATCTGGAGACTCAGATGAATCCTCAGGAGAAGAAGGAACCTCTGAATTTTTACTAATGGCCATAGAAGATCTTGAAGGTCTCTTGCTAGAAGATGAGGAAGAAGGGGAAGTCGACCTTGAGGGGGAGCTAAGAAGTTCTCTGGAGGAGATTGACAGACTCAAACTAAAATGCAGAAAACAAAAAGAGATTCTCCTCAAATATGTGAAAGAAGAACAAAATTCAGAAGTCCTCATGCAGCTGAAGGTAAAGCTTGAAGAAGCCAAGAAGATAGAAGACATGTTACTTCTGCAAATCAAGGATAAAACTCAAGAACAAGAGCAGCTGGAAGAAGAAGTTGTAAGTCTAAGGAAGAAATTAGAAAATACTCAAAAGAAAGTGTATGTAAACTCTTCTCAAACAACAAGCTCTGGTAAGTTGGATGAAATTTTGGATGCTCAAAGATCTCCCTTGATAAAAATTGGAATAGGCTATGAAGGAGAATCAAGTAAAAGCAAAGAAAAGGAAAACGGAAAAATTATTTTTGTAAAAGCAAAGAAGGATGAAGCACCTCAAATAATTCCTACAAAAGAAAAAGCATGTAAGGAGGGAGACAGAACCCAGAAGAATCCTCGAACAACAAAGAATGAAATAAATACTCAGTCAATAGAAAAAGGTTCATATACTCCTGAGTTTGTCAAATTTGCAAGCCATCAAAGGAGATTCTTCCCTCCTATGAAGAATGCCACCTGCTATGTCTGCCACAAGCTGGGACACATTGCTGCATATTGTCATGAAAGGAGGAGTAATTCAAACCAGCTAAAGATGCAAACAGTAAAGAGACTGTCTCAAATAAACAACTGGAGAAGACAACCTCACATCAGGTATGCAACTTGCTTCTATGGTTACTGTTTTTATTGTAAATAATTTGGCCATAAAATCATTGAGTGTAGAAATTATGGACAAAGATTGATTTTCAACACTTCAAGGAGATTTATGAATCAAAGAAATTTTGTTCATACTCACAATTCTGAAAAAACTATGATCAAATGCTTTATGTGCAATCAAGCTGGACATATGCCTTCCAAATGTCCTCTAAAAGGATGCAATTCATCACCTCACAAAAGATATCAAACAGAAGGGTGTTTCCAGTGGATAAAGAAGGAGAATAAATGTGACCTGGCCCTAACTGCTCAAGACCTGAAAAGCCAATGGTACCTAGACAGTGGCTGCTCAAAACACATGACTGGAGACAAAAGAAAGTTTATAACTCTTGATGAAAAGAAATCTAGCAATGTTACTTTTGGCAATGATAAATCAGGTAAGATCAAGGGAAAAGGCTCGGTCAGCATAGATAATGGCAGAGGAAAGGCTCAAGATGTACCATTTGTAGATGGGCTGAAAGCAAATTTACTGAGTGTCAGTCAGATGTGTGACAAAGGCTGCGAAGTTCTTTTTAGAGCACAAGATTGTGAAGTCAGATCAAGCACAACAGGAAAGACTCTGCTCAAAGGTGTTCGAACAGAGGGTAATGTTTACATAGTAAAAGAGGAGGATGAAGCTTGCCATCTTAGAAAACTTGAGGAGTCATGGTTATGGCATAGGAGATTGGGACATCTCAGCTTTGACCATATCATTAGACTGAGCAAGAAGAAAGCTGTCAGAGATATGCCAGAAATAAAAAGGCCTTCAAATACTATATGCAAATCTTGTCAATTGGGGAAATAGACTCGCACATCCTTTAAATCTAAAGATGAGCTATCAACAAGAAGACCACTCTAGCTTGTGCACATGGATCTGTGTGGACCTGCTAGAACTAAGACACCAAGTGGAGAATCCTACTTCATGCTAATAATAGATGATTTCTCCAGAATGACATGGGTTTCTTTTCTCAAGAACAAATCAGAAGCACTGGAAAAGTTTAAGATATTCAAAGCATTAGTAGAAAATCAAACTGGATGCAAGCTAAAATGTATCAGATCAGATAGAGGAGGAGAATTCACATATTATGACTTTGCAGACCTATGTAATGAACATGGAATAAAGCAACAATTTACCATTGCAGGGACACCTCAGCAGAATGGAGTAGCAGAGAGACAAAATAGGTCTGTACAACAAATGGCCAGAGCTATGATGCAAGAGAGTAACATTACTCAAACCTTTTGGGCAGAAGTTGTACACACAACAGTACATATTCTAAACAAAGCTCATTTAAGACCTAACAGTGACAAGACACCTTATGAGCTATGGCATGGTAAACCTGCATCAATTAAGCACTTTAGAGTCTTTGGCAGCAAGTGCTACATAAAGAATAATAATGAAAATCTGGGGAAGTTTGATGCAAGAGCAGATGAAGGAATACTCTTAGGATATGCATCCAAGAGTAAAGGATACAGATGCTACAACAAGACTCTTCGAAAAATTGTAGAAAGTATTGATGTAAGATTTGATGAAGAACTTCTAAACAAGACAAGAGATATAGACTGCAGCAGCCATCCTGAAAATCATGAAGAAGAGGACCAAGATGATGAAGAAACAAGTAAAACATTAGAAAATGCTGAACTGAACTCAAAAAACCCCTCAAGATACACTCAAAAGAACCATCCAAAAGATCAAATCATAGGAGACAAGAGTGTAGGAGTGCAAACAAGAAGGCAACTAACTGAACAGACAGAAGAAGTATACATAGCAATGTTATCACAAATAGAGCCAAAGAAGTTTGAAGAAGCCAGCAAGGACAAGTATTCGGTAAAAGCAATGAATGAAGAATTGGACCAAATTGAGAAGAACAATACCTGGGAACTAGTTCCTAGACCAATTGAGAAGAATATCATTGGTTCAAAATGGGTATTCAAAAAAAAAATGAATGAGCAAGGACAAGTAATCGGGAATAAAGCCAGGCTGGTCTGCAAAGGATACTCACAAATTGAAGGACTTGATTATGAAGAAATATTTGCCCATGTAGCCAGAATGGAAGCTATCAGAATGTTCCTGGAATTTGCATGCTACCAAGACTTCAAGGTATATCAAATGGATGTAAAGTCTGCTTTTCTTAATGGAGATCTAGAAGAAGAAGTGTACATGGAACAACCAGAAGGCTTCTCATTGACAGACAAAGAAGACTATGTATGGAGACTGAAGAAGGCCCTATATGGACTAAAACAGGCTCCTCGTGCTTGGTACTCAAGACTGGATAAATATTTGCAAAAACAGGGTTTTAAGAGAGGTGGAGTAGACAAAAATCTATACATAAAAGCCCATGAAAATGAACTCCTGATTGTTGTAGTGTATGTTGATGACATTATGTTTGGAAGCAACAAAGATGAACTAGCAAAAGGGTTTGCTGATGAGATGAAAACAGAGTTTGAAATGTCTATGATTGGAGAGCTCAGTTTCTACTTAGGACTGCAAATTCAACAAAAGAACACATGCACCTTCATCTCTCAGGAAAAATACTTAAAAGAAATGCTGAAAAAATTCAAATGGAGGACTGCAAACCTGTGACAACACCCATGGTCATGGGATGCAAGCTATGTGCTGATGATGGGACTGCAGATGTAGATCAAAAACTCTACAGATCCATGATAGGAAGCCTGCTGTATTTGAAAACATCAAGACCAGACATCATGCTAGAAGTAGGACTAGTGGCAAGATATCAAGCATCACCTAAACAAAACCATCTTCTGGTAGTAAAAAGAATACTCAGATATCTACAAGGAACAACACAGTATGGAATTTGGTATCCTAAAGGCAAAAGCTTCACTTTAACAGCATACACAGATGCAGATTGGGCCAGTTGTGTTGATGACAGGAAAAGTACAAGTGGAGGTGCTTTTTATCTAGGAGAAAGTCTGGTGGCATGGTTAAGCAAGAAACAAACATCCATCTCTCTGTCTACAGCTGAAGCAGAATATATAGCAGCAGCAGCATGTTGTACACAAGTCATGTGGATGAAGCAAACTCTTCAAGACATGAAGGTAAGCATTTATGAACCTATTTCAATCAAATGTGATAATACAAGTGCTATAAGTATATCTAAAAATCCTATACTTCACTCAAAAACTAAACATATTCCAATCAAGTATCATTTCCTCCGAGAACAAGTGGCTCAGAAGATAGTAAAGCTGGAATATGTACCAACGAAAGAACATACAACTGATATATTTACCAAACCTCTTGCTAGAGAACCATTTCAATATTTGAGAGATAAACTAGGGGTAGTATCTGCAGATGCTACTCTCTGATATAAAGAGAAAGCACAATTTCAGGGGGAGAAAAAAAACGAAAATATCGAGGGGGAGAATAGCCAGCAAGGAAAGCATGAATCAGGTCCTCAGGATCAAAGGATTAAGGCAAAAGAACACCAAGTTATTATCCTAGAGTTATCTGCATTATTCAAGCATCAAAAGGACAATTACAGAGCAAAAGGATCAGTATTGTGTTCTGAAACATTATATTAAGAATCTGAAACATAAAAGACGAGTAATGATTATCATTTGAAGCCTCTCAGCATTTTAGTTGCTGAATCCAATCATACATCTCTGACTAGATAAAGCTGATACAATGTATTCTATGAAGTATCATTATTCTCGCTTTTAACTCTATACAAGCGAAAGAACTGTATCAATTTACAGTGTATATTCAAATTCGATAATCCTCAAAGTGTTCTCTCAACAAGTCTTATACATCACTATGGAGCAACATGGTACAAAGTCAGCAAAAGAGGGCCTAAACATAAGTCAGAGAGAGGAAATGCAAAAAGCAACCCTTTGCCATTGATGTAAAAGGGGGAGGAAGAGCAAACAACAGGAGGAAGAGCAGGCAAACAGGAAGAGAAAGCAACATGAGAAAGAGTAGGCAAACAGAGAAAATGTATTGCCATCAATGCCAAAGGGGGAGAATGTTGGAAATGTTGTCATTGATGGCAAAGGAGGTAGCAGATGCAAAAATAGGAACAGTTACAAGGAGACAAAGATAGACAATGGAGGCAGCAAAGAGGAAATGAATATAAAGGAGAAAGGTAGAGGCAGAGGAAGCAAATACAGAGACAGAGTCGTTATCACAGCAGCAGAGGAGCAAGAAGCAGCATCAGTCAAGGAGAACAGAGGCAACAAAGGCAGAGTAGAGTGCAGTAAGAGGGCCATTGGACTGAAGATCTGGTCAGAACCAGAAAACCCTGTAAATAAACTCACTGTGTGAAGAAATAAATTATCTTAGGGTTATCTTTGCATTGATTGAATTGAATTCTGTGTGTATATATATATAGAGGTGTCTATTTAATGATGGAGAATGTGCGTTAAAAACCTGTGTTGAGGGTAAAAGATCACTGGTCGAAATAACGAAGAGTACTTCTGTTGAATGCCTGTATATAAAATACGTTGTAAATGATGATCCTGCACGCATTGTTGAAATGATGAAATCACGAGGATGGTTACCATGAACCCAACCCTGTGGATTATTGAAAGAATATATGGAAATATAATGTATTCTGGTGGTTGTGCTGTGCATAAATTGTAATGTCGAACAGTCAGGGGTAAGCAGAATCATATAACGAAACATTGAAGTGGAACACTTTATGATTAAAAGAAACGATATAATGGAGTGGAACCATAGTCGTAACAATATATATATATATATAAAATTGAAATCGTTGAGGATCGGAACCTGGAGTGTAGGGAGAAGTGGAACCGTGACGGATGAATAATAACGACGGTTTGGAGGAACAGTAAAAGCTGGAAGCGGGTTTCATCGCACCACTATTATACGGAAGGCGGTATTTTGGAATTTCGCAGTGATTCCATAGAGGTGTTGATGCGTGTCCCGACCGACATTGCAAAACAACTGTTTAAAGTGTGCCATCGCGCTTTATTGTTTGCGCATGTTGATCGAGCGATATACGTTGGATCGGGCAACGTAATACCAACCATCGGATGGGTGCGTGGGTTAACAAGGTACGGTGTATGCGTTCGTTTGATTGTATTGTGGGCCCCGACGGAGATATATGTAATGAATTTGGTTCATTAACGTTATTCAACGTATTGAAATCTTAGTATAAGGTCCGATGAATTATATTAAAAGAGTTTAATCATATTGGCGGTCAATCCTTACGGATGTCGGGTTATTTGTGTGAATGAATTGCATATATATATTATATATGTTGAGATATTATGTTGTGCGTATAATAATGTTTGAATATGATCCGAGCGCGTAACAAATATAATATATAATGGTTATTGATTGTATGTGTGGGGCTCAATAAAACATGTATTAAGGTTTATGGGTTTAATCCAAAGTTGGGATTATATGCGATGATATATATAAGCGACGGTTAACCTTCTATTAAAGTCAGTATATATGTATGAGCGAAGTGCATATATGGCAACATTCGAATGCTGTGTGAATATTCATATGACATCGGTGAGTTATACACAAGTGCACAATAATCAAGGTATGGACTGGCATAACGTTGAGTTGCGGCTCTACTGCTAACTATAGTGAGGAATATATGCATTGATATAGAGCGCATAACATAAGGGACTCGGGATTAATATCTCAAATATTTGAGATATTAACACTCTCAGATTTAAATTTAATTGAATTTGCCAGCGTGGAATTAAAGAGAAATGTGAGATTGCCCGGATTGGGAAAATGATTGGGCATGAAACTTGAATGCAATTATGGAAAAGGAAAAAGAAGAGGAGAGCATGCAGAGATGAAAGTTCGGTGAACAGGAATATGTACAAGAATGAGTTGGACAGGTGAATAAGCACAGAAAACAGGGAATATGCAGATGACAGTGAACAAAGAGTATGCAGAACAGGTTCTTAACAGCAGCAGGAAAAGACAAATCCAGTAAAGCCAAAATCCAGAAAAGGAGTTGAGTAAAATTGAAATATGTAATTAAAAATGTGAATGTAAATGTTGTAATTAATTTTTTATTGTTTGTGATGCAAAGGCAAGTATCCTAAGGAAAAGACAAAATCCCACTGTAGCATGGAAATTTGTACATATTGTAGTAATTCTAAAAATGAGTTGGAAAAATGAATAAGAAGACAGAAGCCAAAGAGTCATGACTGTTCACTCCAAATTCTTTGTGAAATACAAACAGTCATGTGAGAATTTCTATATATAATCAATTTGATAAGCTCAAAAAAAAGAAGAGAGAGAGAAAATACAAAGAATGCAGAATATAGAAGAATAAAGCAGAGAAGATTAAGAGAAGAAGAGCAGATACAGAACAAAGCTGATATCCGGAGTAAATCAGCAAAAATTCAGTTTGATAAATTGAGGAAGTTGGAGCTTCCCTATCGAGTTGCAGCTTGATAGCTGTCAGTTGTAGCTGACTAAGGTTGAAACCTCCTGTAGGTTGGTGCCTGCAGAAAATTGAAGGGAGTTGGTGCTTCCTTGCAAGTTGTAGCTTGCAGAATTGAGGTTGGAGCCTCCTGTAGGTTGGTGCCTGCAGAAAAACAGTGGTGAGAGGGAGTTGGAGCTTGCCTTTGCATCACAATAATAATAAGATGTGGTTTTCTCCCTTTATGGGTTTCCACTTATATCTGGTGTCTCTGTGCATGATATTTATGTATTGATCTGATATGTATCATCTGCTTAATACCTGCTGCTCTCATATTAAGTCTACTGCTATATTATACTAATACTTGCTGCTTACATTCTAAGATTACTCACACATTAAATTTGATATGAATAAGTTTAATGAAAAGTTTTAAAATGTTAGGAATGTGTTAAACTGATTCACCCCCCCCCCCCCTCTCAGTTTAACTAAAGGTTCAACAACCCGATGGTGTACAATTGTGGGTGTGTTGTGGTCAGCAAGCCCAACCTCTTCACGACCTCTGCTGAAATGAGGTTCTTTTGGCTCCCACTGTCCAAAATAAACTGTAGTGGGGAACCCTTTACCTACATATGGGAGTGGAAGAGGCGCTCCTCCTCATCTAGATCTTCTAGTTACTCCTTCTGGATCTTCGTGGTGGCAACGGTGGCGTTGGGCTCTGCATAGATAATATTCTTCCTTTTGTCATTCCCCTTGTCGGGTTCTGATTCAAAGTTAGAGCATGCATCTGATTTAGAAGCCTTCATCTTAGCCACTAGTGACTTAATGGCCCGACACTCACTTTTGTTGTGAGTGGAGCTCTTATGGAACTTACACCACTTCCCTGTGTCCTTTTTCGGTTGCGCGGTGTTGTTCTTTTCTTGTGGCTTTGGCAGGTTATCTTAGGCCACCATGCCTTGGATTTGTCCTTTGTTCTGTGGTTTGGGGGCACCTTTCCCTTGCTTTTGATTCGCAAATCAAAAGTATCGCTTCTTTTGTTTGAATTTCTGCTCAATATTGGCAACATATCAGTATGCCGTACCAAGAGAAGAGATGTCGAGGAACTCCCTTTCCTCCTGAATGTATCTATGCAGACAACTGTGGTAGTTAAGAACCAAATGTTTCTCTAAATCTTGGATACCCAACTTTGTGCACAGGGTATGGAACAGATTCGTCAGCTCATGCACATATTGATCCCTTTACTGCTGCAGCATAGTCCATTGATGTACTTCTCCTCATAGCTTCCCACAGGATAATATTGTTCCTTGATGGCATCTCAGAAATAATTCCAAGTGGGTTTTTCCGAGAACATAGAGGGTTCCCCCTCTTCATTTTTCTCAGAGTAAGTTTCCCACCAATCCTTGACATGGGGGACGACTTTGAGGAGTGAAAAAATAATCTTCTCCCGATCGGAAAATTCATGAAATGAGAAATATCCTTCTAATAGATTCAACCATCTATCTTCGGTGTTTGCATCTATTTGTCCCTCAAATATGTGAATGTCAAAGTTTATTTTTACCTTAAAAAGAGTGGCGCCTCTAGAGTGACTGTTGGATGTAGATGCGTCGTCGGTGGGCAGCCGTTGAAGGATCTGGGAAAATTTATCTATCATAACGTTCCTTTGTATATCTAGGGCCTCCTTGAGCAATATTTTGATAGGATCTAATGCTCCCTCATCTTTCTTTTCTTCCCCCATGGGCGGTCGTCGAGGTTTGCAAGGTTGATTTTGCAAAGGTTCAACCAGATCGAGCCCTAACTCCTTATACCCCGACCTCGTTGGGGACATGCAAAGAAGGATCGCAAAAGGGTAGACCGCTCTGATACCACTGATCCGGATTTATGCAGGAACACAATGAAATACATGAATACACATAAAAGCAGAGATGCAACATAAATAAAACTTCATTTCATTAATAACAAATAACTGAAATATGCTTACAAACATAATGGAAATAAACTAGCTAGGGCACTTGTAGCTTATTTCTGTGAAGAGATCTGCTGGCTACATACCTTTGAACTGTGTTACAATGAGGCTCGAGGGCCTATTTATTATTGAGAAACAATGGAAAATCATAAACATCCAAAAACCTAACCCTAGGAGATGAAGCGCCAAAACTATAGGCCCAGTTTGGGTAAATTGGTACATCAATATTCCTGGGGATGTAACTTTGGCATATAATCTTCGTTTGACGTGCACAATCCCTCGTTAGAAAGATCTATTCGAGGACTAAAAATTTTGATGTGAGAAACATCAAAGGAGCTTCCATGTTTCTCCAGGTTTTTCCAAAAAAAATGTCGCTTAGAGCCTCAAAACGACTCCGGAAGTTCAGGACCCGAAAAACTGCTAAAAATAGTAAATTGTGCTATAGATAAGGAAACTGAAAAACCAAAAGAAGTAATGGTGGGGCCCCAAGTGGAATAGGTGGGTGTCCACCAATATCCACCTGGATCACAATCAAAGCCCCACAAGGGTTTTTGAGGGTTATGAATTCATATATGCCGTCA
The DNA here is from genome assembly GCA_034641835.2 of Pinus albicaulis. Classification (NCBI taxonomy): domain Eukaryota; kingdom Viridiplantae; phylum Streptophyta; class Pinopsida; order Pinales; family Pinaceae; genus Pinus; species Pinus albicaulis. The sequence goes on along the minus strand of CM076575.1, from coordinate 244,335,537 downwards.
AAAATCCAATTTAAACAACCCAAATCAAGATTTAACCACAATTATTTTCAGCAGATTACTACCAAAAAATTGCAAAAAGTCACACTTAAAGACTACTCTTTATTTTTTTTTTAAATTTAAAATAAATTAAAACTCATGGGCCTTATATACTTTATATGTGTGTATAATAAAATTTTAAATTTAATTTTTAACAATTTTGTTTTTAATAAAATTTAAAATAAATTAAAACTCTTAGCCCATAGTGGCAATTATTTTGTTTTGAAGTACTATGTAAATAATGAGATTCAAAGTTCAAATCTATGTGGGTAAAAAAAAAAAAATCAAACTCTTAAATTTTGAAAAAGAAGATTAGCCTTTGGCTTGAAAGACATGGTAAAAGAGTTAAAGGCCAAGTTGGGTTTAGGAGATATCATTCAACTATGGAGGATAATTGCAAATGAATGTTGCAACGACAAATTTATTTCCAGGCTTAAGACCATTAAGGGTTGGTCAAAGGAAATTAAATGCAATATTGGAGTGAAGCAAGAGTGTCCATTAGGGAAATTTTGAGGTCTAAAATGGACCTCTTAAGGAAATTATAAAATAATAGTGGAAATAATAAATTAATATTATATTACATTATCAAATTTTAGAGGGAAAAAAGAAAAAACTATTTTTTCAACTTGTATTTTCAACTTATCTTCCTATGAGTTTACTCAAATTTTGAGAAGGAACACTCGTTGGATGCGGAATTTGAATCCCCGTCCAAAGAGTACCCATGTTTCATACTTTTGATAGATCCTGCTACACGAAAAATGAGAAATACATGAAAAATATGATTTCAATCACGTTTTTTCATGTATTTCTCATTTTTCATGTAGTCGGGTCCATCGAAAGTATGCAACATGGGTACTCCTTGGATGCAGAATTAAAATTTTCATCCAAAAAGTACTCCCGCTCAAAATTTGAGTAAAACCTTAGGGAGATAAGTTGAAAATACGAGTTGAAAAAATAGCTTTATTAATTTATTATTTTTTAAGAATTTTACTTTTTTACCCAAAAATGGTGAATCATTCCTAATGGTTGACATCATAATTTTGAATGCTATTCATTCTTATAAAGTTTATTTTGGTTGTACATTTTTCTTAGGAGGCCCATTTTATACCTCAAAAGTTCTCTAATGCCCTTATCCCTTACCATTTTTGGCATATACATTGATAAGCTAGAAGAGTTTTTGGAGGATGCAACTTGTGTTGGCCCCATGCTCACTGGTATGGTCATAAATCTTCTCCTCTATGCTAACGATATTATCCTTTGGCAAGGAATCATTGTGATCTTGACAAACAATTCAAAATCCTCCAAGATTTCTACTCCAATATGGATATGATTGTAAAAACTAAAAAAACTAAAGTTATGATAATTAAATCCAAAAGTATCACCTATGATACTTTGACTTATGGCAACACCTGCTTGAAGGGAGTTCCTTCATAAAAATATATGGGAATTAACATCCATCATAAGCTCAATGGGAATTATATCATGGAGAAAAGGATAAATGGAGGTTGAAAATCTTACTATGGGATTAAAGATAATTGTAACTTTATAGATATTTAGATTGGGGATAAAAATACGTTTCTCTTTTAGACTCTTTTCACTCCTATTATTTTACATGGATGTAAAGTTTGGGGTTGTATTATACCGAAAGAGTTATGGAGGAATATTGAGCAAATCCAAATGCAATTTATAACTTGTGACCTCAAGAATAAAGGAAATACTCCATACCCTATCCTCCCTATTGAAGAAAGTGTTTCCCCATTGAAAGCATGGCTAAGACTAGATATCTTATGTATAACAAGAAGTTCTACAACATGGATGCCAAGAGGTTTCTTAAAATTGCTTCTAACTCTAGTCAAAAGTCTCACCTTCAACTCAAGAAAGGGTGATATAATGATGCCTAATCTTGGCTAGACCATTAGGGAATAAAGAAGGATATCATATTATAGAATTAAGATAATATTAAAAATATTATTACTTTGAAATTTAAGGAGAAATTGTGTGGAAATAAGGAAAAGGAAAACTATGATATTATAAGGAGGTGATCAATCTCATTCTTGAAAACTAAAATTATCTCTGTATCTTAAATAGTGTTAAAAATAAGTATAACGTTTCCAAGATTAGAACAAATTATCATGAATTTCATAGTGAAACTGCGAGTTGGTAAATTCTCAAACCACCATGTGATGAAAGAGTTTGTCACTTGTGAAATTTTAGGAGGGTTAAAGACCAATAACAATTTCTCTTATATTATCCATCTTATATTCATATTCGATCTAATTTTAAAAATATTAATTAGACTACCATCCTTCTTAAGCTTTTAACTCATCAAAGCTATGGTGATCTGGGAGTATTTCTTTCATTTCCTTTTTAGCATAGAAACAAAGTGTTAAAGAATTCTAATTAATCACTTACCTTCTCAAGGTATGATAGACCATATAGGATTTAGTGAATGCTCATCATCACCATCATCATATTTCAATGTGTGTATGTGTTTGTATTAAAAGTCTAAGAAAAGTTAAATATTAATATGTGTGTGTGATGTAGAAGTAAAGTTAAAGGCAATGGGTGTGTGTGTCACATAGAAGTAAAGTTAAAGGTAGTGGGTGGGTGTGTGTGTGAGGTAGATGTAAAGTTAAAGGAGGTGGGTGTTGCACGAAAAAGGAGAAGGGTGGGGTCGACCAAAATGGAAAAGGAGTAGTTGTGGAGAAAGTTGCATCTTTGCTCTGCATTGATATGTATTTATCAAACCTTGTTTCCTAAGGAGTTGATAAAGCATGATTTTTGTGGGTTAATATACTAATGTTTTAAATAATTTTTTGGTATGAATATGATTGTCATTTACACTTGGACAAATGATTCCTGTACATTGCATGTACCTCTCTTTATCAGTGTAACAATAATTAGTTTATCAAAACTTTTTCTTTCCTTTTCAAGAATCTAATGTGGAAGCTAATGTGGTGGACACAACTACTGGAAAAGCTATGCCTCCTAAGAAAAAAGAAAAAAAGGACTCTGGTTGCAAGTACCTAAAATCATGAAAGGTATTCCCAAGTCATAATCTCATTTTCCCCTTAGAGACTACTTTCACAACATTTAAATAATTTGTAGACTTGGTCGATTTCAGTATGTTTTTGAATTTTTTAATTTTGAGTGATTTGGATAATACTTTCATTACATGCATTACTATGAAAAATATATTAAAGAGTTATGTTACAATTATTAAAAGGCCAGAAGAAACAAGTCTTGAACTTCCTAGCAATAATGACAACATGGGTGTCTGGTAATCATGTTAAACCCCATGCCCAAAATCTCCTTAAGTAATCTCCACCATTTATATTGAAGTGCATTCATCAAGTTAGTTTGTCCCCCCCCAGGCACACACCTTGTGTTCTCGTGAAATATTAATGGCATATGTTCTATAATTTTTTGTAGCCACATTATCTTTCAAGCATGAATAGTATTTCCCAGGAAATGAATTTATGTTTCAAGAAAGTGATGCACACGATCATTCAAATAACTCTGAAATCATTGGTTTAACATGATGTCATAATAGTCTCTTCTCTTCGACGGGTTGAATTTTCCCAAATTTTGGCTAGAAGAAAAATATGAAGGTTTGAGTTGCTTCATGTAGGTTATTTTGGTAATGATGAAGGAACTGAGTCAACTTTAGACTCGGAAGGATGAATGAAAGCTAGGGATCTATGTTACATTGATGAGGAAGGCTTCCTTTTGTTGTGGATAGAATAAAGGGTTTGATCAAGTACAAAGCATTTCATGTACCTTTCTAGTTAAATGAAAATTCAAAATAATATTCTTACAGAAAACTTATATTTTTTCAGGTTGCTTCAATAGAATTAGAGGAGTTGCTCCTATAAAACTATAGATTTTTTATGCTTTTTATATTCCATGACTGACATTTACTCCTTCTTGGTCTGATATATTTCCCATTTTTTGGGTTGATATACTTTGAAATATGTACATGTAGCTGGATTTGACACTTATTTAGCTAACAAATATTTTGAAGTTTTAGCTGGAATTCAAACTTTGGGCTCATTGCGCACAACATTTGCAACATTAGTTGATTTCGCTTTTGGTTTTCACATCAAGCCACATATTTTTGCATACATGTTACTTTATTTAAGCATGAAACTCTCTTCCTTTTGGGTTTTTATATTAGGTATATTGATCTCGAAGCACGCCAAATATCAATGGTAGCTGTTATGAGGAAGTTGGACAAAAATCTCCACGAAGAGGATACAATTTTTGTTTTTGCAATATGGGTAAAGTAGCACTTGATTTTTTGTTTTTTTCCTTATCCACTCTCAGCCCAAAACTTCATTTTTTCTTTTGTTTAAGATGTTAATTTCAAAGAGAAAAATTATTCTCTATTAATTCAAAATACATCAAGTAGAATTTTTCAATTCAATTCCCAAGTCCCAATTTGGAAAGATCTTAACAAAATATTTGATTCATCAGTCTGTGTCCACCTTTAGATTGTGACTCCCATAATTCAACATTAATCTCTATGAAGCAGTCATCTACTAGTTTTCAATTCAAACAACATATTTTAAAACTATGTGTCGAGGTTGTATAATCTCATAGAATCGATTATGAACATATAAAGATTGATCAGCATGTTGGATCATTTGTATCACATAGAGTATAATTTTGTATTCCAATTTCCTCGACATTGATAGGGATAGAAAATAGAAGAACACTTGGAAAATATTTCATGGCAAGTCCCTATGCTTTGTGACACATGGTTTTGTAACTTTTCTTTATAACAACTAAACATAACTATAGGCTCTGTTTGTATTAGTCTTGGATGTGTTCACCAGTCTGTCTAGAATTCATTTAGTGACAGAGGAAAAATATTAGCACTCCTTTAAACCATCTCTATTTGTTGTATAGAACTTTACATTTTGATCCTACTTGTGATATTACAAACTAATACTTCTTTTAAAAACGAAATCAACTTGTGTCAAAACCTTTTATTTTTCATCTGGAAATTCAATGTTATTGAATACTTAGACTCTACAATTATTAGATACTCACCTTATTTCTAAAACCTACCTCTATGCATGCAATGTAACAAGGGCACCGTCGAGTGACCAAGGGTGTTCTTCAAATTGAAAGCGCAGGGCACCGTCGAGTGACCAAGGTTGTTCTTCAAATTGAAAGCATTGATGGTGACTATGACTAAGATGTGTTTCAAATTGTGACGGTGGATAGTGAAAGAGCTTTTGTGAATGTATGTTGAGTGCAAATTTGAGAGATTGAAGGGGCATGACAAGATCAAATGGTTAACTTTGCTTCTACCAATTAGATATTTTATCTCTGAAATATTTGTGATCAACATAAAGATGACCATCTCAAAGAATGTTTAATTTATTTAAAAATTTGAAGGGAAGTCGCCTCTATTATCAATTTTTTTTTTATATCCATATGATTTCACTATCATCCACTATATCTTGTTACTACAACACTGCTAAAACATTAGCAGAGCAATGGCCATGCTCATTTCTAACTCTGAAACAATACATTTTATTGTGAGTGTTCCATGTAATTTCAAACTAACATTCATGATTTAATAGGACATTTGTGTGTTATGGTCATTTTGTTTTTCCTTGAATTTTTTTATTATAACTACATTATTGAAGGGTAATTTTTTAATAAAACTTTGATTGATGAAGAGTTAATTTATTATCAGAGCATCACTTATACAGGAAATTTTTTTAAACATAACATTCCTTGACGAGAAACATAAAACCAAAAATGTCAAAACAAAATTCTTAACAGATGAAGAGATGAGGAGATGAGGCAATCACGATGATCGCATCGTCTAAGAAAGAGGGCAAGGAGGCTTGGGTTTGGATTAGGATCAATTATCCTCTCTGAGAGGAGGATGAGGGTGAGCGTATTTATGAGCAGTTGTGCACAGAAAATCAAAGGAGCCCTGATGATGTTAATAGAAAGGGAGAAGGATAACACCATTGAAAAGGTAAGAAACGACATAGTCTAACGAGTCAACAATTTACCCTTCATTTTTTGCACCCTCCCGTCTTTGGGGACCCCCCTTTGGTCAACCCTCGTTGACTTGCCATGGGCCCCATCCCTCTCTGTCTCTGTCTCCCATATGTTCTCCATTTGCGTCACAAGCTCTATTTGCCTCATGACGAGTAGGATAGGACGTTTTTCCTACCACCCACGAGCTAAATTAAAACTTGCAACTTCAACTTCCCACATGCTCATTTCTGAAATCCACCATTTCAATGTCTAACCTACTTAACACCCCTACACCCCAACAGAGTCGAATTTTGGAGAAGCTGCAACCCGACATGTCTGTAACCAGATGAGCAAAGGTTGTCGTTACCCACACTCGAGTGCAACAATAAGCTTTGTCTTTGTTTTCTATTTGCATTGTTTGTAAGTTTTTTTTTCCTTGGTCACGTTTGAATATCAGAGTATGTGGAATGCAGAAAATACTATGCATATTGTGCCCCCTCATGCCAAAAATATAGAAACATGACCTTTTAGATTATTTTCTGGAGTTCTGTTGAATTTATTCCATGTGAAAATAGAGCTTCGAAGGCTTCTAAGAACCCTTTTAGTAAAGGAATCCATTTGATTCATGGAAACAATTAGAGATATTAAACTCTAGTTCTGTCACGTCCTAGTTCTATAACCGAATGCATATGATAGCTCATTCTATGAAAATAAATAGGTCCTAGTGAGTACTGTTTAACTTAGAATGTTATCAATTCTATGTTGTTCAAAAACAATGTGATGAAAGTGATGAAAATTAAAGATGATGAGTTTCATAGGAAAAAAAAAAGAATCCTTACAAAATATTCAATTTTCAAACATTGAGAATTCACTAATAAAGAAACCTACATTTTAACAAAATAAATTTATCTATGCATTCTATTGTGTCTTGAAATCTCAATCCATGAAAATGAAAATAGGAATGAGTTCCATAATTTTTCCCCTATTTTATACTCGAACAAAATTCATTATAAATCATAATAATTTCATTATAAATAATTTTATAATGAAACACATCTCATTATAAATAAATTTTCTCAAAAATCTTCATTTAATAAAATTATCTGTTCTTAAAATTTGACATAAATCTTAACATTATTATATATTATTTTTATTGAAAATTCTGATTTCTTGACTTTAATCAAATAAATTTATTTTTAATTTAAAATAAAATTTAATTTAAAATAAAATTAAAAAAACAAAATAATATTTATATTATTTTTAATAAATTTAGAAATAATTAAAAATTTTTTTTTAAGTTAATGTAAAAAAAATAAATTTAATTTGATATTAAGTTGTTTGGGTGGTTTTTATGAAACTGCTCAATCACTTTTTAACATAGCTGATGCAAAAAAATAAAATCCCAAATTGGATTTGCCATGAAAATAATAATAATTATATTTATAAAAACAATATCACATTAAAAAAATAAAAATATAAAAACGAAATAACCAAGAGAAACGTGCCCAGTAAAACAAAAAGTGTATGATATTGGTAAACAAGAACATCTATCCAACGAGAAGGTTAATGGATAATCAATATTCATTGAGAGGAAAAAAAATCAGACAAAATTGTTGTTGACACAGCACAGCAAATGGGAAACTTTACAAATACATTTTGGCTTTCTGTGGAAGTCACAGAAACGCATCAGTCTCTGAGGCATGTATATTTAATAATTAGTTAGTGGAAGATCCTTCCTTCAAGATGGGCACACAGCCATGGTGGATCAGTAGCATAAAATTGAAGGGCAGCGGTCCGTCTCTTACGATACTTATCCTAGTCTTTAACCACAGGCTTCACCGCGTCAAATTTAGATTTCAAGAAAAAAAATGTATATGAATAATTACATGAATAACTAAAAAGGGAGACACAGTTTTTCTTCACCTGAGGAAATCTTGCTTGAACAATTTTCAAGTATATATAGTGTTATCAAGTGTATACAGCGTTAATTGTATTGGACTAGAAGTTGTTGTGTAGACCAAACCAAACCATTAAACCACATTCTCTAGAAACTTGAGCAACTATTTCTATTAAGGGTATTTTGGAGCTTTCAAGTATATATAGTATTGGGTTAAATCTCTCCACTTAATCATTAAACCACATTTTCTGGAAACTTGATCAACTATTTCTAATAAAAGCACTCTAAAGCTTTCAAGTATATATAGTATTGGGTTAAATCTCTCCACTTAACCATTAAACCACATTTTCTGGAAACTTGACCAACTATTTCTAATAAAAGCACTCTAAAGCTTTCAAGCATATATAGTATTATAGTATTGGGTCAAACCTCTCCATTTAACCCTTAAACCACATTCTCTAGAAACTTGACCGATGGATCACATCCTCTACTCTAGAAACTTGTCTCGATCTCTACAGCTTTAAAACATATATAATTTTGTGCTGTTTATAGCAGGATATGTATAAACCAAACCTTCCATCTAGAAACTTACTATTTCTATCTGGTTAGAACGACCATCTGAATAGGGTATAAGGTTGGAACAAGGCATCTTTCCAATCCGGCGATTTCTTTTGCGCTGTATCTCTGGCAGTGGGCTGCCAGATTGTTCCGGTTTGCAGGTATCTAACTGGAGCAGGAGTCAGATTGTGAAATACAGAAATGCGCCCATTATACTCTACATATTTGCCATGGTATGAAAGAGGATGATCCGTGTTGATGAGAGCGGATAAGAAAGCCGATTTTATTCCCATCAATATTGTCATTCTCATAATACTGCGAGAATCAGGAGTTTGAGCTGTAAGGGACAATTTGCGTAATTTAAAGTTTATAAAAAATTATTTATATTTTTTGAAATTTATTTTAAATAATAAAAACACAGTTAAGTTAAATTACTGTAAAAAGTCAAAATATTTATTAATTAAATTAAATTTAAAAAAAAATTATTAAATCAAATTATATATATAAATTTGCATTTTTAACTCAAAAAATTATTGAAATTGAAAATAAACTAAAATTCATATATATAACTAAAACTTATATAAAGTAATTTTTAAGTGTTATTTTTGAGAATTTTTTCTGGTTTATTTTTCAATCTAATTTGTTCACAAAGATTTATTGAAATCACAATCCAAGTGTCATAGGGTTTTTGAGAGTGTTGAATCCATATATATAGTCAAATACATTTTTTCTTGGATTTTCGTCATAAATCCACTAGAACTCCAACAAGATTCACTTAAAGACTACTACTATATGAATTACATATTTTATGTGTGTATAACCAGCCTAGATCCATCCTAACCCCGGATCTATCAAGTGCCGAGTGCCGAGAGGGATTAGATCTCTCTAGGTGCAAACCTCTTTTTTGAGTGCAAAACTTGATGAAAGGTTTGCACCTCTAGAGATTTGATCTCTCTGAGCACTTGATAGATCCATGGTTAAGATGGATCTAGGGTGGTTTCAGTAGTGTGTGATCATACAAAATTTGTTGAACATCTAATTATTTTGATCACTTTAAATATGCTAAAAATGTCTAAGATTAATGATGAATGATGACACAGTTACTAACTTGAATGATGAAAAATGATGAAATAAAAATTTTAAGTGCAAAGTGACAATGTAACAATGTTGAATGATAGAAAATGTGATTAATAAGAATGAAGTCAATTACAAACAATCTTCATTATTTTATTGTTTTCATTCTCACACATTAACTATTTTATTTTATTGTTTTCATTCTCACACATTTAGTTATTCTCTATTATAGTGTTTGAATAAAAAGTGATTAACAATGTTGAATGATGGAAAATGGGAATAATAAGGATGTAGCCATTTACAAATGGTTTATAGTTTCAAGAAGAAGACATTTTAGGTAATTGAAAATTTTATTTGGGATGAAAATTCAAGTTTTGTAGTTATGGTGAAATTATTGCAACACATAAGTCAATTCATGTCATGAATAATGTTTATCTGCTCACACTAAGGGTGTGTGTGTATGTTTTGTGGGTGACATAGAGATATAGATGGAAGGGGGGATAGAGGGGAGAAGAGAGATGCAAAGACAGGGTGGGGAGGAAGAGATATAGATATGGAGAGAGAAGTGTTGGAGAGAGAGAGAGAGAGAGCGTGTATGTTTGGAGGGGTGAGTTAGCGAGATGAAGAAGGAGAGACAATGGGAGATAGAGATATAGATGGAGAGGGCAGAGATGTGCTTACACTGAAATCAAAGCACACTACTAATCTAATTACTTTGAAATTAATGTGTTAGTGTCGGTATCTTCATCCCTTCGTCAGTGATCAAATTCTCTTGCTGCATTGCATATTAGGTGTCTCGCTCAGTCAGCTACATTCCATTAGGAGCATGGAGCATCTGACAGTAGTGGCTTGTTGTACATTTTCCCTCATGTCCTTTACCTACTAGCCCATTTCCATTCATCAAGATCATCTGCATTCACTTTTTGTCTTTAAATTTGCAAGAGTCATTTTTAGGGTTTTCAGTCCTATTAGGTCTAGGGTTTCATCAAAAAGGTCTTCAAAATGTCCAATAACGGTCAGCAGGCGCATGAGGAGGTTGAATAAAGTTCTAGTACCAAATAGATTCCATCATCATATGCCTAGAAATGAATTTTTCCTCAAAACTCTGTTTTGAAGAAAAATAGAGTATTTTATCTTTTAATTATGTATAAACTTGATGTAATTTCAAGTTCTCTCATATGTAAATAACTTTAATGGCAACCTTGGTCACCTTGTCAAGCTTCAGCAACTCCATCCCCTGCAAGGCAATAAAAATTCAAGTCATTTAGTTCATCAAAGGCACAAATAAAGCAAACTGAACAAACAAAGTTGAAAGAGTAAGTCATAATGAAAACATTATAAAAGTGGGTTTTATGAGTGAAAAATTAAAAGCTCTTGTATATAAACCCTTTGATCATCTTCAAAGAGCTCATTGGCATTCAAAGAAGAAAAATTGAATAAGAGAAATTCGTGTTGGAGAAAAGGAGCAAGTTTGAATGAAAATTGTGCAAATTTCAAGGGCGCGACGTGTTGGGCTTGAGGCGCGGTGCATTGGAGCACCCTCCACAATGCAAGAAACACACAGGCACGATGCATCAGGGAGGCACGACGCACTGGGTTTGAGGCGTGGCACACAAAGCTTCAAAGCCCGATTTTACCTTAAACTTCCTCGAATTTTCCCAATTTGCTCAAAATACGTGGTGTGCAAGTAAGTTAAGATCCCTTCCATTGCTAGTGAAGAAGTTTTCTTAAGATTTATGGTGGTTTAGTGTGATAAAATTCAAACCATACCTCCTTCCAAATTTGCTCAAAAACAATTGCCTAGGGTTTGTCTTTGTGTTTTTGCTACCAAATCCACTCCATCACTCCCTCACCTTTTTATTCCCTTACTTTTATAGTTTCATTAACCCATTTTACTATCCCCCATATCCCTAAATTCATTCACCCCTATCCCCAATTCCCATTATCCCAAAACCTAGCTACAAAATTCCCAAACCCCAATTGCTATCCCAAAAGCCTAAAAATTGTCCCTAAAACCCTTCAACTCCCCAAATTCTAGTCAGCAACATTCCCAAAATCCCTCTTACCCTCTCCATTCATAGTCCTTCATACATTTTCATACACTTGGCAGCAAAAGATCAAAGACACCTAAATCTCTTCATACTCATCTAAGACAACACAAACTTTAGCAAACATGGAGTCAAATTCCTCCTATGACCGAGATGAAGAAACACACAGTGACTCTCCAACAGAAATGCATGCACCAAGGAGATCTCACAAGGGTGGTAAACATGTACCGGAGGAGCCTACTTCACTTGCCGAGTCGCAGTCTTGCCCTCTTGCTATCACATGCTCCCAACACCAATCCTGTTATCAGTTCTGTGAGATGGTTGCTAGAGTCCAGTACCATCATGAGTTGGCCAGGTTGTTTGTGCTTCATCTACATAATGGCCAAGTTACTCTCGCAGGTGTGACATTCACCTTGACACTGGAGTCTATTTCTATAGAAACCGGCATTCCAAATATCGAAGAGCAGTGGAATAAAAGGCAAAAATTTGACAGGGAACATTATGAGCCATACATCAAGCCTGGGTATTTGAGACAACTCAGCAGAGTTTTTCCCTTTCAGTACCTAAAAGACTCATATGCTCCCTTGATGAAACTCATAATTAAGCATTTCAGCTGTGAGGGCCAGTTTTCTCGCCTATATGCCTATCACATTAGATTGTTGATGCACTTTACCAAGGTGAGAATGATGAATCTCCCCTACTTCATGTGTCGAAATATTGAGAGGATGACCACCCTAGTGCAAAAGAAAACTCCTCAGCAGCAATTTAACAATATATATCATTTTGCACTCATCAAAATTGTGGTCATGCATCAGCTTGGTTTGCAGGACATATCATGGGAGGATTTCATTTCTCATGAGTTCTTCACGGCTCCTCAAGTACCTCCAGAATCTTTTCATGAGACAGGTGGAACTTCACATCAGCATGAAGGTCATGAGACACAGACCACTAGTGTGCTGATGTTTGTCACCTATCAAAAGGGCACTAGAAGGTTGTTTGCAGTAGCCAAGCGAGTATTATCTCCACCCGGGGTGGAAGGGGTCTCACTTCCTCCATCAGCAGAGCAGGTACAGGACAGGGGCAAGCAGACATTACATGATGAGGGGCCTTCAGGAGGGCAAGAGATAGATTTCATTCTTATTCAGGATGATGACATTGATTTGGGCTCACCAAGCTCAAAGCTTAAAGAGATCATTCGGGAGCAACGTGCGGACATTAATGCTTTGTCCCTCAACCTACAAAGAGCCAAGTGGATAATCAAATACCTTGAGCAAAGAAACAAGCAGCTAGAGGATCATCAAACCATTATGGAGCTGCAAAACATACGAGAGAACCAGCAAGCTGCAAAAAGGAGCAAAACCAAGTTGACATCACTTGAGTAAGAAATTGAATCTGATCGTGAAACTTGGCTTGAAAGGGTAAATATGCATTTGGAAAAGATGTTGGAGAAGGCCAACAAAGAGAAAAATATGTTGAGGCACATGGCCAACCATTTCTGGGCAAGAAACCATGTGTGCAAAGCAAGAATCAAAATCTTGAAGGCCAAGTTGAAGAAGGTGTCGAAGCGGCGAAAAGAGCATAATAGACTTCAGATCTTGGATGAGGCTTCCTTGGCCCAACACAGATCTTAAGGGAGGACACTCAGCCTAGATTTCAAAAAATTTGGGACACTTTTTGCATTTTTGGAATTTTTGGGCCAAAACACAAGTTTTTCTGCCCAATGTGCCGCGTCAGTTGGCGCTCGCTTTTGATGGGGACCTCATTTTAAGGAAAACTCAACATTTTTGGATTTTTCATGGAAAAATATGCATGCCCACAAATGGCCAAGAAATTTTGACAGGTTTTGGGCTCCCAAAAAGGTCAAAAATACCCAAACAATGACCTTTCTGCCCCTTTTTTGACACACAGGAAGCAGTCTTGGGAGAAATCAGTTTTGGAGGGGCAAATGGAGGCCAAATTAAAAAATTCTACTTGTGTTGGAAATTATACAGGCAGACCCTTCCAACAAGCCCACTTGGAGCAAATTTGGATACTAGTAAGGCCTCCAAAAGTAGCTGCAAATAGGCGCTACACATAGGAAAATCAGGCGCAACGCATTGGAGGAATTTTGCTCATTTTTGGTCAAAACTCTGTTTTCACCTACTTTTTTCACAGTTTGACTTTTCTCCTTCTAGTTGTAAAACTCATGATGTAATTTAATGTGACATGATGGATTTTGATGTAATTTTGCTAAATTTTCACTCATAGAGGTAGATTCATCCATCAAAGGGTAGTTTGCAATTGAATGAATCAGTTTCCTAGTTTTTAGAGGCAAGCTGTTCCACTGCCTGATTTTTAGTTCTCAGTTTAGATTTTGTTGGAACAACTCCTAATCTTATGAGCTCGACCCCTAGAGGCTAGGATGAGTTGTTGGTTGTTTATATCTTATGTTTTCTCAGTCATTAGCATAGGTTGGACTTTTGGGAATGCTTTGAGCATTATTGTACATTCATCTCTGCAGTTTGGCAAAGGAATAGACCAGGGTTTGCAGAACTCTATGGGATTCATGTGGCATCTTGCTTTTATATTGTGTTTCTCTCTGTAAATGTAAGTTTACTTGTGTTTTATGTATGCCATTTTCTCTCTTATTTCTTCTTCACTTAAACAAACAAGGATAAAGGTTGAATCCGTTGAAATTACAGTGCTCTACATAGGGTTTGTTTAGTTATCTATGTTTTCAGCTGTTTGAAGAGGATCCCTGAAGGTTTCTTGCCCTATTAAACTCCTCACCTGTTTAAATCTCTCCATTTCTTTCAATTTGAAGTGTCAAATCAATTGCCTGCCTTGCCCCATTGAGATCTATGCAAAACTAAGCCTCATTCCCTAGACCCAAATCTGCCTTTCCATTTGAGCCAAAAAAACATCATTAAATGCAATCAAACACCTCTGTACACATACCTAGCCTAAAATTAGTCATCACATCAGTCATCTTAAGCTTTCATTGGCCATCTTTTCTAAGATTGACAAGGAGAGAGCCCTCTCCCGACCTGGTAGGGCTAGCTACCAGGTTAAGCGTGGTTTGATGTTACCCTAGATTCTACCTTTCTCAACCTGAGGTAGATTTAGGCCCTAACATAATTTACATCATACATCTAGTTGCTTCAAATAAAAAATCAACATATACATTGAAATCAATGCATCTAGTGCAAACAATCAAATAGGATTAGAAATCAACTTCTACACTAAAATCAATGCATCTGATGGAAACAATCAAATAGGATTAGAAAGAAAAATCTACAATAAATTCAATGCATATATTGCAAGCAATCAAATATGATTAGAAATCAATATCTACACTGAAACCAATGCATAGAGGGGAGAAGAGAGATGCAAATACAGGGTGGGGTGGAAGAGATATAGATATGAAGAGAGAAGTGTTAGAGAGTGAGAGGGGCAGTAGAAAAGGGAGGGAAAGAGAGAGAGATAGACATAGATATATATGGAGAGAGTGTGTGTATGTTTAGGGGGTGAGATCGAAAAATAAAGAAGGAGAGACAATGGGAGATAGAGATATAGATGGAGGAGGCAGAGATGTGCTTACACTGAAATGAATGCACATTATTAATCTAATTACTTTGAAATTAATGTACATCATACATCTAGTTGCATCAAATCAGAAATCAGCATCTACACTAAAATCAATGCATCTAGTGCAAATAATAAAATATGATTAGAAAGAAAAATATACACTAAATTCAATGCATCTATTGGAAGCAATCAAATAGGATTCGAAATCAATATCTACACTAAAACCAATGGATCAAGTGCAAGCAATCAAATAGGAGTAGAAATCAACACCTACACTAGAGTCAATGCATCTAATGTAAGGTATTAAATAGGATTAGAAATCGACATCTACACTGAAATCAATGCATTGAGTGCAAGTGATCAAATATGATTAGAAATCAATATCTACACTAAAACCAATGAATATAGTGAAATCAATCAAATATGAGTAAAAATCAACATCTAACTAAAATAAATGCATCTAGTGTAAGGCATTAAATAGGATTAAAAATCGACATCTACATTGAAGTCAATGCATCTAGTGCAAGTGATCAAATTGGATTAGAATTAAACTACTACACTCAAATCAATACATCTATTTTAGTGAAAAACCAAAATATTCATGACTTTCTAAATCTAACTTCTATGTCTATATGTGTCTTTGTGTGTCTCTTTTTTCTTCCCTCTCTCTCCCCCTTCCATTATGTGTCTATCTCCCTCCCTCTCTCATTCTATCTCTCCCCTCCCTCTCTCCCCTGTATCTCTCTCACCACCTCTCCCTCCCTTTCTCTATATTTATCTTCATCCCTCCCCCTTCCTATCTATACCTATAACTCACTCCATCTCTCCTTACTTGTATCCCTATCCCATCCCCTCAAACACATCTCTCTCTCTCTCTCATTTTATTTTTCTCTCTCTTCTTACCTCTTTCCCCATAAGTCTATATCTCTATCTCCCGTTGTCTCTCCTTCTTTATCTCTCTTTATCTTCCGGTATACATTATCTCTCCATATATATCTATCTATCTATGTCTCCCTCTTCCTGTCCCTCTCTATCTCTTCCCCTTCTCTCTCTCTCTCTCTCTCTCTCTCTCTCTCTCTCTTAGCCCCCAAACATACACACTATCTCTCCATATCTCTCCATATATTTATCTCTCCTTCTCCCTCCCTCCCTATTCCTCTCCCTCTCTCTCCCACCCTCTTCCTCTCCCACTTTCTCTCTCGCTCCCTCTTCCTCTCTCTCTCTATGTGTCTCTCTTCGTATTCTCTCTCCATATCTATCTCTCTTCCTCCCTCCCTCTCTTTTCCTCTCTCTTCTTCCCTCTCTCCCCCCTCACTATCTTTTCCTCTCTCTTCTTCCCTCTCTCCCCCCTCCATCTATATCTCTATCTCCCATTTTCTCCCCTTATCTCACCAAAAACATACACACTCTCTCTCCTCCTCTTCTCTCTTGTCACTCCCTCTCCTTATCTACCTTTCTCTCTCTGTCTTTCTTCCCCTTCCAACTCCATCTCTCTCCCCCCCCCTCTCTCTCCTCTATCTCAAGTCCTCTCTCTCACTTTCTCACCCACCTCTCTCTATCTCTCCCTCCCATCACACACCAATGATAGAATATAATGTTCAGATGTTTCCACGATTTATATTGAGAGATATACTTATATTTTTTTATTATTATTATACATATATCTATTACAAATATATTGAGCCGACATTAAAAAAGTTTACAAACTTTCTTATAATACATCTACACATTAATATGAATATTAGATAATAATATTAATTTGGCCCATGGTATTTGGCCCATATGTTTCACCTAAATAAAACATCATTTTTGAGTGTCCTTAAATATAAAGCCAATTATGGAGTAAATATAACAAGAAGGTTTATTTATTTATCATATCTCTCGTTTAATTATATTTTTATTTATTTACCATACCTATTTATTCCTCATTAATATTTATTTATTTAAATATGGTATTTGACCCATGGTATTTAGCCCATGGTATTAATAATAAATTGTTCCATGATATTTGGCCCATTGTTTTAATAATAATTTGTTCTATAGTATTTGGAACATAGGCTTCACCTAAATAAAACTTATTTTTTGAGTTTTCTTAAATATATAAAGAGGTTTATGGAGTAAATATAAAAATGGGTTTTATTTTTTTACCATATCTCTGGAGTAAGTATCAAAATATGTTTTATTTATTTACCATACCTCCCGTTTATTTATATTTTTATTTATTTACCATAAATTTTTGAATGTTCGTAAATATAACTTTGGGTTAAAAGGTAAGGATAATTATTACAAATATATTAATTACAAATAAGGCCACATTACAAAATGTTTACAAACATTATTAAATTACATCTACACATGTACCCTATATATTGAGCCTTCATTACACCAGCCTAGATCCATCTTAACCCTGGATCTATCAAGCTCAGAGAGGGATAAAATCTCTCTAGGTGCAAACCTATTTTTTGAGTGCAAATTTGAGGAAAGGTTTGCACCTCCAGAGTTTTGCTCCCTCTCGGCACTTGATAGATCTCCGGTTAAGATGGATCTAGGCTAGGTTTTAGTCGTGTGTGGTCATAAAAAATTTGTTGAACATCTGATTATTTTGATCATTTTAAATATGCTAAAAATGTCTAAGATTAATGATGAATGATGAGATAGTTACTAACTTGAATGATGAAAAATGATGAAATAAAAATTTTAAGTGCAAAGCGACAATGTAACAATGTTGAATGATAGAAAAGGTGATTAATAAGAATGAAGTCAATTACAAACAATCTTCATTGCGATCAATCTGAAACTATTTTATTTTATTGTTTTTATTGTCACGCATTTAGTTATTTTTCTATTATTGTGTATGAATGAAAAGTGATTAACAATGTTGAATGATGGAAAATGTGAATAATAAGGATGTAGCCAATTACAAATGGTTTATAGTTTCAAGAAGAAGACATTTTAGGTAATTGAAAATTTTATTGAGCATGACAATTCAAGTTTTGTATTTATGGTGGAATTATTGCAACACATAAGTCAATTCATGTCATGAATAATGTTTATGTGCTCACAATAAGAGTGTGTGTGTATGTTTTGTGCATGAGATAGAGATATAGATGGAAGGGGGGATAGAGGGGAGAAGATAGATGCAAAGACATGGTGGGGAGGAAGAGATATAGATATAGATATGGAGAGAGAAGTGTTGGAGAGAGAGAGAGAGGGAGAGAGAGAGAGAGAGAGAGAGGGAGAGTGTGTATGTTTGGGGGGTGAGTTAGCGAGATAAAGAAGGAGAGACAATGGGAGATAGAGATATAGATGGAGGGGGCAAAGATGTGCTTACACTGAAATCAATGCACACTACTAATTTATTTACTTTGAAATTAATGTACATCATACATCTAGTCGCATCAAATCAGAAATCAACATATACACTGAAATCAATGCATCTAGTGCAAACAATAAAATAGGATTAGAAATCAACTTCTACACTAAAATCAACGCATCTTATGCAAACAATCAAATAGGATTAGAAAGAAAAATCTACAATAAATTCAATGCATATATTGTAAGCAATCAAATAGAATTAGAAATCAATACTACACTGAAACCAGTGCATATAAGGGAGAAGAGAGATGCAAAGACAGGGTGGGGTGGAAGAGATATAGATATGGAGAGAGAAGTGTTTGAGAGAGAGAGAGAGAAGGATAAGAGAGAGAGAAAAGGAGTAGAAAAGGGAGGAAAAGAGAGAGAGAGAGAGAGATAGATATATATGGAGAGTGTGTGTGTATGTTTGGGGGGTGAGATAGAGAGATAAAGAAACAGAGACAATGGGAGATAGAGATATAGATGGAGGAGGAAGATATGTGCTTACACTGAAATAAATGCACATTATTAATCTAATTACTTTGAAATTAATGTACATCATAGTCCTAGTTTCATCAAATCACAAATCAACATCTACATTGAAACCAATGCATCTAGTGCAAACAATCAAATAGGATTAGAAAGAAAAATATACACTAAATTCAATGCATCTATTGCAAGCAATAAAATAGGATTAGAAATTAATATCTACACTAAAACCAATGGATCTAGTGCAAGCAATCAAATAGGAGTATAAATCAACATCTGTACTTGAATCAATGAATCTAGTGTCACGTATTAAATAGGATTAGAAATCGACATCTATAATGAAATCAATGCATCTAGTGCAAGTGATCAAATACGATTAAAAATAAATATCTACACTGAAAGCAATGAATCTAGTGAAAGAAATCAACTATGAGTAAAAACCAACATTTAACTAAAACAAATGCATCTAGTGTAAGGCATTAAATAGGATTAAAAATTGACATCTACATAGAAATCAATGCATCTAGTGCAAGTGATCAAATTGGATTAGAAATAAACTACTACACTCAAATCAATACATATATTTTAGTGAAAAACCAAAATATTCATGACTTTCTAGATCTAACTTCTATGTCTATATGTGTCTTTGTGTGTCTCCTTTTTCTTTCCTCTCTCTCCCCCTTCCATTCTGTGTCTATCTCCCTCCCTCTCTCATTCTCTCTCTCCCCTCCCTCTCTCCCTTATATCTCTCTCACCACCTCTCCCTCCCTTTCTCTATCTTTATCTTCTTCTCTCCCCCTTGCCATATATATCTATACCTCACTCCATCTCTCCTTATTTGTCTCCCTATCTAATCCCTTGAAACACATCTCTCTCTCTCTCTCTCTCTCTCTCATTTTCTTTGTCTATCTCTTCTTCCCTCTTTCCCCCTAAGTCTATATCTCTATCTCTCACCGTATATTCTTCTTTATCTATATTTATCATCCTGTATACATTATCTCTCCATATATATCTATCTATCTATCTCTCCCTCTTCCTGTCCCTCTCTATCTCTTCCCCTTCTCTCTCTCTCTCTCTCTCTCAACCCCCAAACATACACACTATCTCTCCATATCTAGCTATATATTTATCTCTCCTTCTCCCTCCCTCCCCATTCCTCTCCCTCTCTCTCCCACCCTCTTCCTCTCCCACTTTCTCTCTCCCTCCCTCTTCCTCTCTCTCTCTGTCTCTCTTCCTCTTCTCTCTCCATATATATCTCTCTTCCGCCCTCCCTCTATATTCCTCTCTCTTCTTCCCTCTCTCCCCCTTCATCTATATCTCTATCTCCCATTGTCTCCCCTTTTCACACCAAAAACATACACATTATCTCTCCATATCTATCTATCTCTCTCCCCCTCCCTCTTCCTCTCCCTCTCTCTCTTCCCCTTCTCTCTCTCTCTCTCTCTCTTCCCCTTCTCTCTCTCTCTCTCTTCCCCTTCTCCCTTGTCACTCCCTCTCCCTATCCACCTTTCTCTCCCTATCTTTCTTCCCCTTTCTCTCTCCTCTCTCAAGTCCTCTCTCTCACTTTCTCACCCACATCCCTCTATCTCTCCCTCCCATCACACACCAATGATACGATATAATGTTTAGATGTTTCCATGATTTAGATTGAGAGATATACTTATATTTTGTTATTATTATTATGCATATATCCATTACAAATATATTGAGACGACATTAAAAAAGTTTACAAACTTTCTTACATTACATCTACACATTAATATGAATATTAGATAATAATATTAATTTGGCCGATGGTATTTGGCCCATAGGTTTCAAGAAAATAAAACATCCTTTTTAAGTGTCCTTAAATATAAAGCCAATTATGGAGTAAATATAAAAAGAATGTTTATTTATTTATCATACCTCTTGTTTATTTATTTACCATACCTATGTATTCATCATTAATATTTATTTATTTAAATATGGTATTTGACCCATGGTATTAATAATAAATTGTTCCATGGTATTTGGCCCATTGTTTTAATAATAATTTTTTCCATGGTATTTGGCCCATTGTTTTAATAATAATTTGTTCTATGGTATTTGGAACATAGGCTTCACCTAAATAAAACTTATTTTTTGAGTTTTCTTAAATATATAAGGAGATTTATGGAGTAAATATAAAAATGGGTTTTATTTATTTACCATATCTCTCGAGTAAGTATAAAAATAGGTTTTATTTATTTACCATACCTCCTGTTTGTTTATATTTTTATTTATTTAGCATACATTTTTTAGTGTTCGTAAATATAACTTTGGGTTAAAAGGTAGAGATAATTATTACAAATATATTAATTACGCCTTAAGGCGTTCTTATTTGAAAACAACTCCCCTATCCAACCATTGAAATGTTTTAGGCCATTAGATTCAGAACTAAATAGTTTTTATATATGTTTTCTATAATGTTAGTTTTTTCTTTTTCTTTTTAATAAGTTAGATTGAATTTAAGTTTTGGTGACTTTTAAGTTAAAATGTTGTTATTAAAAATTTGTTAGATTTTAACCTCAATTTAACATTTTGACTATGCCAAATTACACAAAAATAAAAATAAAAGTAAATTAAATAAAAAGATTGACAGAATGTAATGAACATTTTAACTAGGTCAAAATACAATAAAAAATAAAAATAAAATAAAATAAAATAATAATAAACTATAAAACGTATTGACCCATGGTATTCATGTGGAATGTATTTTATTTAAAGAGAGAAATTAATATGGTGTAGATCAATCTTAACTCTTGATCTACAAAGAGCCAAGAGGGATCATATGTCTTGATATGCAAACCTCTTTTAGAGTAAAAAGAGAATTGATCCCTCTCATAAATAGTATAGATCTAAACTAATTATTTAATAAAACTATTTTTAAATATTTATAACCATTATTCTTTTAAAATTTTACTTAATAAAATGTATCTAATTTTTCATACATCCAAATATACCTACTTTTTCTTGTTCTATATTATTTTTGTTACAACTATTTTATTATTCCAAAAATACATGGGTTTTTTTGTTATATATTATTTATGTTACAACTATTTTATTATTCATGAGTAGTATTTATTAATACATAGAAAATTATATTAATAATGAAAATTTGTAAAATATATTATTTTTTTAATTTCCAAATTATTTCATAGGACATGATTTATCTTGAGCAATAATGATGAATGTTCATAATTCTCATTTCTTAAATAACACTAAATTACCTTTAATTGCTTAATTGTAATAAATTTTTACATAACAATTTGTAACTACATACATACTCTTTCAGATTTTTATTTGTTAATGAATATCAAATTTCTTCCGTTTAAAAAAACTATATACATATCTTATATTTTTTTTACTTTATAATTAGAAACAATTTTCATATTATATGATGTCAAACTTACATAACTTTTTATTCTGAAATTTTAAGCAAATTTTTTCACTACATAATTTTATCTTTTATATTTTTTTATTTTTCAATTCCAAACAAAACTTACAAAAGAAAAAACCCATTGATTCCTTACTGTAGATTATAGTTTTAAAAAATTCACACAATGTAATTAACAATAGAGTAAGTTGAGACAACCCTAAGGGGTTTATTGTATAAGTTTTATCATAACCTTTCCCTCCATCCAATATATATTCTAGAGTCTTCTAAAGAGATATTATATTCTAGTTTATAACATGATCCACAATCAAAGAAAATGGATAGGGATTTCACAAGTTATTAGTTTATAACTTGATCCACATTCAAAGAAAATGGCTAGAGATGTCACAAGTTATCATTCGCACAGTGATTTATTGACGTTCTCAGTTGAGATGGATCCTATTAGATGCATGGTGGCCAGGGACACTAAAAAATTCAAAATAGATATCTCTTATGACATCCATATTGTCTACAAACCATCCAATTTTTCCATCTTATACAACAATTTCTAACAATAACCGCTGAATTTAATCTCCAATTTTTAAAACCCCCACCCATGCTTGGGAGATCACAGTGTAAAATCAAATCTTCTTGTGGTTTTTTTAAAGGGTTCATAAACAAAACAGACAACGGGAAAGTCAATATTGTCGTATAATAACTGGGTTTTGAATCATTGTGACAAAAAAAGCATCACATTAGCTCACATAATATATCTAATGCTATAAAAATCTGAGATGATAACAAATTTTTGAATCATGATAACTAGGTGATAACCAAAACTAAGTTGTAGCCACAAATTTAAACTATGAGGCACAAGGTAGCTATTGCAGATAGGAACATTTAGATATGATAAGAAACATGTGATACTCTATCATAATTTTCTCTAAAAAAATGTGATGGCAAATTTTCCCTAAATGTTGAAAATTTCATGGTTAATGTAGTATAAGCTACATGAAAATTTACAGTCTTCTATACAAGATCAAGAAAGCTATGCCCAATATTCAACACCATAGAGCAAGACATGTTCACCAATTCAACAGTTGCTTCCAAATCTCTCTCAGTTCTAGGGTTGTTTTCTCAATAAACTTGTTTTTAATACCCTTGAACTGATGAAATCCATCATTGTTCCATATAGGAGCATTTAGATCTGATAAAAAAAGTGTGATATTGTGTTATAATTTTCTCTACAAATGTGTTTGATTTGTTTTCTCAATAAACCTGTTTTTACTGCTCTTAAGTGATGAAATCCATCATTGTTTCATATATGAGCATTTATCTCTGATAAGAAAAGTGTGATATTGTGTTATATTTTTCTCTACAAATGTGTTGGAGTTTTTTTTCTCAATAAACTTGTTTTTACCGCTCTTAAGTGATGAAATTCATCGTTGTTGCATATAGAAGCATTTAGCTCTGATAAGAAAAGTGTGATACTTTGTTATAATTTTCTCTACAAATGTGATGGAAAGTGTGCCATGAATGTTGGAAATTTCATGGTTAATGTAATTTAAGATAAATAAAAATTCATTTCTTCTACACAAGATCAAGAAAGCTATGTCAAGTAGGCAACACCACAGAACAAGACATGTTCCCCAACTCCATAAATGCTACCAAATCTCTCTTGGTGTTGGAGATATTTTCTCAATCGCCTTATTTTTACTGCTCTTGAAGTGATGAAAGTCACCTCTCCATACATTTTTTACTGTCTGCACAAAGAACAAAAAAACAAACTTCATATCACCGATACTGAAAAAACAAGAACATGGCAGACACTAGGGACATTAGTGGTAAAGAACAATGTGATATTTTGACTATTTTCAAATATCATGAAGGAAATAATACATAGGTGACTCAATAGTAATTGATCAAGATTAAATATGGAGGAACTACACCAAAACAACCTTTGATTTTGAAGGTAGAAAATCCCGATCTATTTCTTTATTCATGGGGCATTCATGTTGGCATGATTAGACAAGGTATTTAACTTAACTTCAACATATGCCTCATGATTTGTAAGGCTCAAGGAAGTAGTATTGCATTAAGATTTCACTACTTGCTTCCATGGAAGAAAATTTTGATTTTCATTCCTCCACTATGGCTCCTTCTCTATAACATCTTATTTTTTCTAGGCTACTCTTTCCTATGGTATTTCCTTACGGCATTTCTTTTGCAACATGTGGTGTAATTGCTAGTTACAAATAAGGCCACATTACAAAATATTTACAAACTTTTTTACATTACATCTACACATGTACCCTATATATTGAGCTGACATTAGACCAGCCTAGATCCATCTTAACTTCAGATCTATCAAGCACAGAGAGGGATCAAATCTCTCAAGGTGCAAACCTCTTTTTTGAGTGCAAAACTTGAGGAAAGGTTTGCACCTCCAGAGATTTGATCCCTCTCGGCGCTTGATAGATCCGAGGTTAAGATGGATCTAGGCTGGTTTCAGTCGTGTGCTTTCATACAAAATTTGTTGAAAATCAAATTATTTTGATAATTTTAAATATGCTAAAAATGTCTAATATTAGTGATGAATGATGAGACAGTTACTAACTTGAATGATGTGTTATCAAATGTGTTATCACTGAATTTTCAGCAAGAAGTTGTGGAAAAGGAAAGTAGATGCGGTATTACAAACCAACCAACCTTCAGATACAAAATCTAGCCAATCTGTATCCAGAGAGGGCTCTCTCTTTAAAATTTAGCTTTGTTCTTAGAAAATATTAGGCTAGTTATAAGTCCAAGAGTTTTGTTTGAATTTAAATGGTGGAATCTACCAAATAAGGGCACGATTGAGTATTTCATGCCATTGGGCTATGGAGTCGAAAGGATGGCTTTACTGGATTAAGTTTTTACACCAAAGATGGCTTTGCAGGGTAAGATAGCCAAATAGAGAACAATTTTAGATATTAAAGTGAATGGAATGGATTTTTAAGGGATGAAAGGCAATTAAGAATATTTCAACATGTTCAAAGAAAGAAAGTGAATAATTACAAATAAAGAGCAGTTAAGAATTATTTACTATAGTAATCAAAATGTTTAAACCAGCGAAACAAGAGCAATTAAGAATTCATTGTTTATAACCAGTTTAGAAGAAAACATTTAGAATAATCATAATTGAAATCAGAGTACACTTAAGCAATTTCTGATTTATTATTTTTTGTCAATTATTCAGAAATGGAACAAGATGATATAATAAACAATTATAAAACTTCAAAACATGAGATAGAGATGACTTATTGATCTGTAATCTGACACATGAATCCTGCAAAAAGTCTTGAGCTTCAATTCATCATCCAGCAAGCCACAAAGAAATCTCTCCAAAAGCACTTTATTCCAAAAAAGTCAATGTTACAGCAAAGTAGAAGAATCCACCCAAAATAATTCCAAGAGTGAAGTATTTATACAAATTCTAATCTAAAATATCTTGAAAAAATATCAAGATTGGTTCACAAATCTCTCCAACTATTTTACATAAATAGAACTTAAGTAAAGAACACTCAATCCAATGCATCTATTTGGCACTATTTTTTATGGATATGTGATGAAAAAGAGGGGAATTCGAATTTGATCCAACTCTTAGTTGATGATGAGGCATCCAAGTCACTAACTGCTTCCTTTGTTTGTGCATTCTGCTCCAACAATTCTGCAAACTTGGAGTCCAATGATAGCTTTTTATTTATCAATCCGTAATAGATATGTAAAAAATGAAAGAGGTTATAATGGATTAACATTTGGGTGAGATAAACCTCTTTTATTTTCCTAAAATCCCTCTCCCGCTATGCACAATAGGCTCTATAAAAATATGTGTAAAACAGAGTTTACAGAGTCTGAAAAATAGCCTCTAAATATGTGCATGTATATATCATTCTAAAATCACTGTGCAAAAAGTGAGATAGGTTTTTGTATATGGTTCCCTTAGGAACGAAAACCTCCTTCAATTTTGTGAAATGTATTTCTAATTTGCCACAATATTCTCTGTAAAATGATGACTTGACTGTAATTTTCTGCAAAAAGTTCTTTCCAACATTGTTTAATATTTCCAAAACCATAATAGATGTTAGAAAAGTGAGAGAGATTTTTGTAGATGGTATTCTTAAGAACATAAACCTCCTTCAGTTTTGAAAAATTCATCTTGGATGGATAACAATAGTTTCTGCAAAACTATGGCTAAAACATGCAATTTCTGCAAAAATGTTCCTTCTTGTTTTGTTTTTCATCTTTTCAATTTTTTGTTCCTTTGACTATTTTACTTTCAATTTTAAACAAAAATAATTGTTGGTGAAAGTATTTTCATCTCTTTTTACCATTTTACTGCCTCTGTATTTACTTTTACTGTTTACCTTTGACGGCTCTGTAACTTCATTTTAACTTTCACTCTGACTTTTACCTGATACACTTTAACCACTGATACTCTTTAACTGTTCTTTACTGTGTCCTTTTACCTTCAATGTGTAGTTTAGGTTTTTACTGTCTGTTTCAACAATAAATCGTTTAATATCTTGTTTCCTTTGTTTGTCTTTCAACTGTATGTTTTATCTTCCATCTATGTTTGAATAGATTTGATAACACTCTTGGAGTAAACAAGTCTGATGACTAGTATTAAGACTGTTTATCCAAGGATGTGGTCTTCTGATCACCTGTAAAACAAAAAAAATTGTTAAGAAATCATTGGTTTGCAGGGGAGGTTGAAAATATTTCATTTGATTTTGAGAGGTCTAGCAGTGGTCTTCAGCAAAATTCAGTTAATGGCACTTGACAGTTGATTTTTGAAATTCTTTGCATGGAGGGTGTAGTCGTTTACTGTGGAGGAAAAAATGAGAAGACGCAGGTTGTTTGGTTTTATTCGCAAAGTCAACAGGGTGACAGGATTTTTTATTAATTCATGAGATGACATCAGCACATACGGGAGATGAGTCAGGGGGAAGGTGGTAAGCAGTTTTTTCCACACTGCTTTTGAGCGAAGGCAGTTTTGAGCGGATGGGCAGTGAAGTGATACAGAGATTGACATGTAGCATACACTATTTGAAAACCACTTTTCATTTCGCGCGTTAACTCTCGGATGGGAGATGGCCAGCGGAATCAATGCGAGCCGTTGATCTCGGGCGGATCGATCCAACAGTTGATGCGATATGGAGTTGACAGATATTTAATGGGCGGGACCGACATGATTTAATATGAATTAATTACTTCGGGAGGCATTTGATTGGAGGGTTTGGTTATTAATTAATCTTAAGGATTAATTAATCCCATATGAAAAAATGGTCGGGAAATGTTAAATGCGCAGGGATGATTTATTTCAAAGTTTAGTTTTAATTAAACTTTGGGTTTTTCTGTTTTAAACATATATACATATGTTTAAACCTTTTCCGTATATTTTTAATATATGGTGATTAAATAAATGTGATTTATTACCATAGGGGGCAGGAATAGATTTAATGTTATATTTTAGCCAAAAGGGAACATATTGTGGGTTTTTGATTTGAATAAGTTGGAATAAAATACTTTTGGCTAAAATAGCTATAATACATGGGTTTTGGGAATATTATTACAAAAGGATTTATATATAATAGGAAAAGGTTATTTTCATAGGGAGTTACTATATAAATTAGAGTTAATATGACAAGGGACAATGTAAACTCAAAATACTTAAATATAACCAAGAAAGTGAGAATTCAAAAGTAAATATCATTATTATACTTTCATCACTTAGACTTAGAATAAAAAGTGATTTTGAGGGCTTTTCATGAAAAATTGAAGGATTTTCCTAAGTAAAATGGGATTTTACTTAGGAAAAGATTTTGAGAGGTGAATGAATGTGATAATGGATGATTTCAAGTACTTAGGCTTTTCAGTTATTGGGCCGAGGGTCCGGTCCCTCCAAAAGTCAAGGAAATGCCTTGAGCCCCTCTAATCTTCAAATTCCTTAGCACTTAGGGGAATTTAGTAATATCTTTAGGGAAAATGGGAGGGGAAGTTAATAATTTGACTTTGCTCTGCTGTGAACTTTTCCAATGTAGTACCTGCCTTTGCACTTGTGATGAAAGTAAAATTGAACACATTTAGAACCATCATTCATCACATGTAATTCTACAACAACATCTACCTACCCTACTTACTTTACCCTACCATTTTGTCTTCTTTATTAGGGTGCATTTAGACTGGCAAACCCTTATCAATCTTCTTTTTCTTTTACATGGCAAACTATCTAAGTCTACACTTATTACATCCAAGGGCTCAGATTAAACTGTTGACCACCTTTTATTAACTCTACCTATCTAATTATCTGCCAAGATTAAACTGTTTGGTCAGATATTTATTCTCTATTCTACAACATGAAATTGAAAAATGAATAAGTCAAGTTTAAACAGTTTGACTCTTCATAATTTGTGGCAAAAGTTTGACAAGATGCACACAATTTTGTTTATTACAGAAAATGAAATAGTAGTGGCATTTAAACTTGCACACTTTCCTGGTCTATTTTTGTTTGGGGTTCATTTCTTTCACTTTTTTGACCATTTTATTTTTTTCACCCTTTGATTTTTCTTTTAGGGTATACCCTCTTTACATTTTTTAATTTTTTTTTGATTTTTTAAGAATATGGAACACATTTGCACAAGAAAAAGGTTTGAACATATTGCATAGTTCAATAAGTCAATCATGAAAAATGACACCTATTGGTATAGGAGTCTAACACTGGCTCCACTTGGGGATGGCTTTTCCTGGCGAAAAGTCAAGAACAGCAGGTCAGATGCCTCAAAATGTCTTCAACTGAACCATGTAATCTTCTTTTTCTGGTGGCTTTATTGTATATATGATAGTAAAACTTCTGAAGCTTAGGGCCTTCACTTCGGGCTTCAACTCCAGTAAGTTACTATCCACTCAAAACTTAAAACTTTGTTGCCCAATTAGGAATTTTCTGCCTTGTTCCAATCCCAAACATGAATTTGTTGTGGTTGAAAATCTTGAATTGAATATAGTCCTTTTTCTGCAACCTGAAATCTGATTTGAAACTTAAAACAACACACAAAAATTTTCAAACCAACTTAATGAAAAACTAGCTGAAAATTGAAAAACTAAAAAAAATGCTCAAAATTCTGAGCTTATTAGCACTCATTTACCTACTCTAATCTACTAAAAACCTTATTGAATCAGGTAATACAAAAATGCCAATGAAGCCAATCAAGTAGCTGTAAAAATAAATGGATAACTTGATTGCTTGTGATCAAAATTGGAAGTATGTTATGATCATGTTCCTTTATAATAAATGATATGATGTGTAAAGGCCACTTTTGATGTATTTGATCCTTATAGAGAAAACATGTTTGCAAATTTGGGTTCAAAAGATTCTCCATATAATCTAATATAGGATCAATAAAAACATGATGTATGTTATTTACTTCTAGACCTTCAATGACTAATTGTTCAATTGAATTATGAATATTAGACCATGAACTTATTTCTTCAGTCTTGTGTTTGAAAGAATAATCATCTTCAATATGCAAGTCAAAAGATAGTACAATTTCATTTTGCTTTGGAGAAGGAAGATTTTCAAAGAATTCTTTAGGATTTTGGAAATTGTATGACTGAATTTGAGAATGCAAAAGTTTGATTTCATTTTCATAATTTTCAGACATTATATCAAGAAGCCATTTTTTAACTTGAGGAGAACATTTTCTTGATTTCAAGAGAAGAAAGAAAGCTCTTAGAAAATCCTCATCAAGCTGAAGTTCTAATATCTCATCCCTCAAAATAGTTAGTGATTGTTCTAGGAAATTATTTTGAATTGGGAGAACATAATTATCATCATACTGATCATATTTAGGCAAATCTTCAGAAGAAGGAATGTCATCAATTATAAACATTGGATCAACATATTTCTCTTCCAACAATCCCAATATGTCTTGATTAGATTGGTTGCATTCTTTTTGAAAGTCATTATTTTGCTCAATAGGAGTGCTATCAAGCAATGGGCCTTTTTGGGAAAGTAGAATAACATGAGCATCAACTTGTTCTTCTATCCCTTCATGGATAAAAAATTTTGTACATTCATCAACATTAGAAGAAGTAGAAACAATTTCTTCATTATGTAAATATTTTGAGGATGGTTGCATGTTTAGAAGCAAATTGATTTCTTCTTCAGTGAGGGGGGGTGGGAATCTCTGAATTCTTAGATTGAAATGACAATTGCTTTTTCCCTTATCTAAAAGTTGATCATGAAGTTGATTATTGTCTTTAACTCCATTCAAAACATTAAATGAAACATCATTTGTTAATACAAAGGGGTTTTGTGGATATTGATTTATCTCATGAATTATTTCATCTTTGTTTAACTCCTCTTGATTATTATGACATTTAACTTGAGAATGAAAGTTTTAGACTTCTTCTAATAAATTTTCAGGAAACCAATTTCCAAAATCTTCATCAATATTTTTAAGGTAATTTATAAGATCTTCAGCTTGATCACAACAATTTTCAGCTAATGATAAATATGGAAAATCTTCTTTGTAATGCTCATAAAATACCTTATGAAAATCTTTTAGAGAAAACAAACTTGCAGGTTTGAGAGCTTCGTACCATTCCCTTGCTTTTCCTTCTAAGGTTCCCATGAATATCTTTATGAGGCAATCCTCATGCCAATCACCCTTCAATCTTGATGAGTGTATATGAAATTTAATGAGATGTAGTAAAGGATCATCAATATTCTCATCTTGAAATCCAGGTATGTGATCTCTGCTCATGGGAGCATATCTTTGTTTTATTATTGGATCATCTTGAAAATCAGCCATAATGAAAGGCCACGATATCTGTAAAACCAAGTTAGATCCTTATATAAAATACAGTACATATTGAAAACCGTTCTTAACATGAAAGAACATAATGTCTTGGATTAAGATCCAAGTTGAAAGCCTGATCTTTCCATATTGTTCTTCCAGGTTCATTCCTCCAGTGGAGTCTTGATTGTGAGATTGATTTTGGAGTCGCCAGGTGGATGATTTTAACCTTTGTGTGTCTGATCCCTGTCCACCATCATAGATCAGATCTAAACCTGTAAAACAATTCTGAAGAAAAAGTTAGTTCTTCAGGAAACCAAATTTTGAGTATTTTATGATTATTTTGTTTTTTTATGAATTTTTAAAACAACTTCTATGATTTCTTTAAGAGGCTTTAGATATGAGATTTAAACTTTCTTAAAGACTTATTAAACTAGAGAAACTGATGAAATGTTTGAAACCAAAGTTCAGTCTATAAACTAGACCGGAGATTGACTGAAGTAGCATTTATTTACTATGCAATTGCAGAGCAAAAGCATTTCAAAGGCTACCTGGCTAATCTTCAGGCTCCGTCTGTAGTTTATAAATCAAACAATAGTAACAATAAAATGATTCAGATTCCCCAGTATGGTCGCCACTATGTTATCACTCAGATTTTCCTTGAAGTTGTGGAAAAGGAAAGTAAATCCGAGGTAACCACAAACCAACCTTCAGATACAGAATCTAGCCAATCTGTATCCAGAGAGGGCTCTCTCTTTAAAATTTAGCTTTTTTCTTAGAAAATATTAGGCTAGTTATAAGTCCAAGAGTTTGTTTGAATTTAAATGGTGGAATTCGCCAACTAAGGGCACGATTGAGTATTTCAGGCCATTGGGCTATGGAGTCAAAAGGATGACTTTACTGGATTAAGTTTTTACACCAAAGATGGCTTTGCAGGGCAAGATAGCCAAACAGACAACAATTTTAGATATTAGAGTGAATGGAATGGATTTTGAAGGGATGAAAGGAAATTAAGAATCTTTCAACATGTTCAAAGAAAGAAAGTGAACGATTACAAATAAAGAGTAGTTAAGAATTCTTTACTATAGTAATCAAAATGTATAAACCAGTGAAACAAGAGCAATTAAGAATTCATTGTTTATAACCAGTTTAGAAGAAAACATTTAGAATAATCACAATTGAAATCAGAGTACACTTAAGCAATTTCTGATTTTTTTTGTTGTTGTCAATTATTCAGAAATGGAATGCAATGATGTTATAAACAGATATAAAACTTTTAAAACATGAGATAGAGAAGACTTATTGATCTTTAGTTAGACACATGAATCCTGCAAAAAGTCTTGAGCTTCAATTCGTCATCCAGCAAGCCATAAAGAAATTTCTCCAAAGCAATTTATTCCAAAAAATCAATGTTACAGCAAAGTAGAAGAATCCACCCAAAATACTTCCAAGAGTGAAGTATTTATACAAATTCTAAACTAAAATATCTTGAAAAAATATCAAAATTGGTTCACAAATCTCTCCAACTATTTTACATAAATAGAAATTAAGTAAAGGGCACTCAAACTAATGCATCTATTTGGAAATATTTTTGATGGATAGGTGATGAAAAAGAGGAGAATTCGAATTTGATCCAACTCTTAGTTGATGATGAGGCATCCAAGTCACTAACTGCTTCCTTTCTTTGTGCATTCTGCTCCAACAATTCTGCAAACTTGGGGTCCAATGATATATTTTTATTTCTCAATCCGTAATAGATATGTAAAAAGTGAAAGAGGTTATTGTGGATTAATATGTTGGTGAGATAAACCTCTTTCAGTTTCCCAAAATTCCTCTCCAGCTGTGCATAATATTCTCTGTAAAAAATATGTGTAAAACAGAGTTTTACAGAGTCTGAAAAATAGCCTCTAAAGATGTGCATGTATCTCTCATTCTGAAATCACTGTGCAAAAAGTGAGATAGGTTTTTGTATATGGGTCCCTTAGGAACAAAAACCTCCTTCAGTTTTGTAAAATGTATTTCTAATTGGCCACAATATTCTCTGCAAAATGATGACTTGACTGTAATTTTCTGCAAAAAGTGCTTTTCAACATTGTTTAATATTTCCAAAACCATAATAGCTGTTAGAAACGTGAGAGAGGTTTTTGTAGATGGTACTCTTAAGAACATAAACCTCCTTCAGTTTTGCAAAATTCATCTTGGATTGATCACAATAGTTTCTGCAAAACTATGACTAAAACATGCAATTTCTGCAAAAATGTTCCTTCTTGTTGTGTTTTTCATCTTTTCACTTTTTTGTTCCTTTGACTGTTTTACTTTCACTTTAAACAAAAATCATTGTTGGTGAAAGTATTTTCATCTCTTTTTACCATTTTACTGCCTCTGTATTTACTTTTACTATTTACCTTTGACCGCTCTGTAACTTCATTTTAACTTTCACTCTGACTTTTACCTGATACACTTTAACCACCGATACTCTTTAACTGTTCTTTACTGTGTCCTTTTACATTCAATGTGTAGTTTAGGTTTTTACTGTCTGTTTCAACAGTAAATTTTTTAATATCTTGTTTCCTTTGCTTGTCTTTCAACTGTATGTTTTATCTTCCATCTATGTTTGAATAGATTTGATAACACTCTTGGAGTAAACAAGTCTGATGACTAGTATTAAGACTGTTTATCCAAGGATGTGGTCTTCTGATCACCTGTAAAAAAAAACAAATTTTTAAGAAAGCATTGGTTTGCAGGGGAGGTCGAAAAGGTTTCATTTGATTTTGAGAGGTCTGGCAGTGGTCTTCAGCAAAATTCAGTTAATGGCACTTGACAGTTGATTTTTGAAATTCTTTGCATGGAGGGTGTAGTCGTTTGCTATGGAGGAAAAAATGAGAATACGCGGGTTGTTTGGTTTTATTCGCAAAGTCAACAGGGTGATGGGATTTTTTATTAATTCATGAGATGACATCAGCGCGTACAAGAGATGAGTCAGGGGGGAAGGTGGTAAGTAGTTTTTTCCGCACTTCTTTTGAGCGAAGGCACTTTCGGGCAGATGGGCAGCAAAGCGATACAGAGATTGACACGTAGCATACACTATTTGAAAACCATTTTTCATTTTGCGCGTTAACTCTCCGATGGGAGATGGCCAGCGGAATCGATGCGAGCCGTTGATCTCGGGCGGATCGATCCAACGGTTGACGCGATATGGAGTTGACAGATATTTAATGGGTGGGACCAACATGATTTAATATGAATTAATTATTTCGGGAGACGTTTGATTGGAGGGTTCAGTTATTAATTAATCTTAAGGATTAATTAATCCCATATGGAAAAATGGTCGGGAAATGTTAAATGCGCAGGGATGATTTATTTCAAAGTTTAGTTTTAATTAAACTTTGGGTTTTTCTGTTTTAAACATATATACATATGTTTAAACCTTTTCCATATATTTTTAATATATGGTGATTAAATCAATGTGATTTATTACCATAGGGGGCGGGAATAGATTTAATGTTATATTTTAGCCAAAAGGGAACATATTGTGGGTTTTTGATTTGAATAAGTTGGAATAAAATACTTTTGGCTAAAATAGCTATAATACATGAGTTTTGGGAATATTATTACAAAAGGATTTATATATAATAGGAAAAGGTGATTTTCATAGGGAGTTACTATATAAATTAGAGTTAATATGACAAAGGACAATGTAAACTCAAAATACTTAAATATAACTAATAAAGTGAGAATTCAAAAGTAAATATCATTATTATACTTTCATCACTTAGACTTAGAATAAAAAGTGATTTTGAGGGCTTTTCATGAAAAATTGAAGGATTTTCCTAAGCAAAATGGGATTTTACTTAGGAAAATATTTTGAGAGGTGAATGAATGTGATAAAGGATGATTTAAAGTACTTAGGTTTTTCAATTATTGGGCCTAGGGTCCGGTCCCTCCAAAAGTCAAGGAAATGCCTTGAGCCCCTCTAATCTTCAAATTCCTTAGCACTTAGGGGAATTTAGTAATATCTTTAGGGAAAATGGGAGGGGAAGTTAATAATTTGACTTTGCTCTACTGTGAACTTTTGCAATGTAGTATCTGCCTTTGAACTTGTGATGAAAGTAAAATTGAACACATTTAGAACCATCATTCATCACATGTAATTCTGCAACAACATCTACCTACCCTACTTACTTTACCCTACCATTTTGTCTTCTTTATTAGGGTGCACTTAGACTGGCAAACCCTTATCGATCTTCTTTTTCTTTTACATGGAAAACCTATCTAATTCTACACTTATTACATCCAAGGGCTCAGATTAAACTGTTGAGCACCTTTTATTAACTCTACCTATCTACTTATCTGCCAAGATTAAACTGTTTGGTCAGATATTTATTCTCTATTCTACAACATGAAATTGAAAAATGAAGAAGTCAAGTTTAAACAGTTTGACTCTTCATAAATTGTGGCAAAAGTTTGATAAGATGCACACAATTTTGTTTATTACAGAAAATGAAATAGTAGTGGCATTTAAACTTGCACACTTTCCTGGTCTATTTTTGTTTGGGGTTCATTTCTTTCACTTTTTTGACCATTTTATTCTTTTCACCCTTTGATTTTTCTTTTAGGGTATACCCTCTTTACATTTTTTAAAGTTTTTTTGATTTTTTAAGAATATGGAACACCTTTGCACAAGAAAAAGGTTTGAACATATTGCATAGTTCAATAAGTCAATCATGAAAAATGACACATATTGGTATAGGAGTCTAACAGGATGAAAAATGATGAAATAAAAATTTTAAGTGCAAATTGACAATGTAACAATGTTGAATGATAGAAAATGTGATTAATAAGAATGAAGTCAATTACAAACAATATTCGTTGCGATCAATCTGAAAATATTTTATTTTATTGTTTTTATTGTCACACATTTAGTTATTCTCTATTACCGTGTTGAATGAAAAGTGATTAGCAATGTTAAATGATGGAAAATTGGAATAATAAGGATGTAGCCAATTACAAATGGTTTATAGTTTCAAGAAGAAGACATTTTAGGTAGTCGAAAATTTTATTTGGGATGAAAATTCAAGTTTTGTATTTATGGTGGAATTATTGCAACACAAAAGTCAATTCATGTCATGAATAATGTTTATGTGATCACACTAAGAGTGTGTGTGTATGTTTTATGAATGAGATAGAGATATAGATGGAAGGGGTGATAAAGGGGAGAAGAGAGATGCAAAGACATGGTGGGGAGGAAGAGATATAGATATGGAGAGAGAAGTGTTTGAGAGAGAGAGAGAGAGAGAGAGAGAGGGCGTGTATGTTTGGGGAGTGAGTTAGTGAGATAAAGAAGGAGAGACAATGGGATATATAGATATATATGGAGGGGGAAGAGATGTGCTTACACTGAAATAAATGCACACTACTAATCTAATTACTTTAAAATTAATCTACACCATACATCTAGTTGCATCAAATCAGAGATCAGCATATACACTGAAATCAATGCATCTAGTGCAAACAATCAAATAGGATTAGAAATCAACTTCTACACTAAAATAAATTCATCTTATGCAAATAGTCAAATAGGATTAGAAAGAAAAATATACACTAAATTCAATGCATATATTGCAAGCACTCAAATAGGATTAGAAATCAATATCTACACTGAAACTAATGCATAGAGGCGAGAAGAGAGATGCAAATACAGGGTGGAGTGGAAGAGATATACATATGGAGAGAGAAGTGTTAGAGAGAGAGATAAGGAGAAGAGAGAGAGAGAGGGAGTAGAAAAGGGAGGGAAAGAGAGAGAGAGGGAGATAGATATATATGGAGAGAGTGTGTGTATGTTTGGGGGGTGAGATGGAGAGATAAAGAAGGAGAGACAATGGGAGATAGAGATATAGATGGAGGAGGCAAAGATGTGCTTACACTGAAATAAATGCACATTATTAATCTAATTAATTTTAAATTAATGTACATCATACATCTAGTTGCATCAAATCACAAATCAACATCTACATTGAAATCAATGCATCTAGTGCAAACAATCAAATAGGATTAGAAAGAAAAATCTACACTAAATTCAATGCATCTATTGGAAGCAATCAAATAGGATTAGCAATAAATATCTACATTAAAACCAATGGATCCAGTGCAAGAAATCAAATAGGAGTAGAAATCAACATCTGCAATGGAATCAATGCATCTAGTGTAAGGTATTAAATAGGATTAGAAATCGACATCTACACTGAAATCAATGCATCTAGTACAAGTGATAAAATACGATTAGAAATCAATATCTACACTCAAACCAATGAATCTAGTGAAAGCAATCAAATATGAGTTAAAATCAACATCTAACTAAAATAAATGCATCTAGTGTAAGGCATTAAATACGATTAAAAATCGACATCTACATGGAAATCAATGCATCTAGTGCAAGTGATCAAATTAGAATAGAAATAAACTACTACACTTAAATCAATACATATATTTTAGTGAAAAAACGAAATATTCATGAATTTCTAGATCTAATTCCTATTTCTATATGTGTTTTTGTGTTTCTCTTTTTTCTTCCCTCTCTCTGCCCATTCCATTCTGTGTCTATCTCCCTCCCTTTCTCCTTCTCTCTCTCCCCTCCCTCTCTCCCCTGTATCTTTATCACCACCTCTCCCTCCCTTTCTCTATCTTTATCTTCTTCCCTCCCCCTGCCATCTATATCTATACCTCACTCCATCTCTCCTTATTTGTCTCCCTATCCCATCCCCTAAAACACATCTCTCTCTCTCTCTCTCTCTTTCTCTCTCTCTCTCTCTCTCTCTTTTTCTCTCTCTCATTTTCTTTGTCTCTCTCTTCTTCCCTCTTTCCCCCTAAGTCTATATCTATTTCTCCCATTGTCTCTCCTTCTTTATCTCTCTTTATCATCCTGTATACATTATCTCTCCATATATCTATATCTATCTATCTCTCCTTCTTCCTATCCCTCTCTATCTCTTCCCCTTCTCTCTCTCTCTCTCTCTCTCTCTCTCTCTCTCTCTCTCTTCCCCAAACATACACACTATCTCTCCATATCTATCTATATATTTATCTCTCCTTCTCCCTCCCTTCATATTCCTCTCCCACCCTCTTCCTCTCCCACTTTCTCTCTCCCTCCCTCTTCCTCTCTCTCTCTCTCTGTCTCTCTTCCTCTTCTCTCTCCATATCTATCTCTCTTCCTCCCTCCCTATCTTTTCCTGTCTCTTCTTCCCTCTCTCCCCCCTCCATCTATATCTTTGTCTCCCATTTTCTCCCCTTATCTATATCTATCTGTCTCTCTCTCCCTCTCTCTCTTCCCCTTCTCCCTTGTCACTCCCTCTCCCTATCCACCTTTCTCTCTCTGTCTTTCTTCCCCTTCCAACTCCATCTCTCGTCCCCTTTCTCTCTCCTCTCTCTCAAGTCCTCTCTCTCACTTTCTCACCCACCTCCCTCCCATCACACACCAATGATAGAATATAATGTTTAGATTTTTCCACGATTTAGATTGAGAGATATACTTATATTTTGTTGTTATTATTATAAATATATCCATTACAAATATATTGAGCTGACATTAAAAAAGTTTACAAACTTTCTTACATTACATCTACACATTAATATCAATATTAGATAACTAGCCTAGATCCATCTTAACTCTGGATATATCATGCGCCGAGAGGGACCAAATCTCTCGAGGTGCAAACCTCTTTTTTGATTGCAAAACTTGAGGAAAGGTTTGCACCTCTAGAGATTTGATCCCTCTCGGCGCTTGATAGATACGGAGTTAAGATGGATCTAGGCTAGTTTCAGTAGTGTGCGGTCATACAAAATTTGTTGAACATCTAATTATTTTGATCATTTTAAATATGCTAGAAATGTCTAAGATTAATGATGAATGATGAGACAGTTACTAAATTGAATGATGAAAAATTATGAAATAAAAAATTTAGGGGAAAAGTGACAATGTAACAATGTTGAATGATAGAAAATGTGAGTAATAAGAATGAAGTCAATTACAAACAATTTTCATTGCGATTAATCTGAAACTATTTTATTTTATTGTTCTTATTGTCACACATTTAGTTATTCTCTATTACCGTGTTTGAATGAAAAGTGATTAACAATGTTGAATGATGGAAAATTGGAATAATAAGGATGTAGCCAATTACAAATGGTTTATAGTTTCAAGAAGAATACATTTTAGGTAAGCTAAAATTTTATTTTGGATGAAAATTCAAGTTTTGTATTTATGGTTGAATTATTGCAGCACATAAGTCAACTCATGTCATGAATAATGTTTATGTGCTCACACTATGAGTGTGTGTGTATGTTTTGGGGGTGAGATAGAGATATAGATGGAGGGGAGAAGAGAGATGAAAAGACAGGGTGGGGAGGAAGAGATATAGATATTGAGAGAGAGAAGTGTTAGAGAGAGAGAGAGAGAGAGAGAGAGTATGTTTGGGGGGTGATATAGAGAGATAGAGAGATAAAGAAGGAGAGGCACTGGGAGATAGAGATATAGATGGAGGGGGCAGAGATGTGCTTACACTAAAATAAATGTGCACTATTAATCTAATTACTTTGAAATTAATGTACATCATACATCTAGTTGCATCAAATCAGAAATCAAAATATACACTGAAATAAATGCATCAAGTGCAAACAATCAAAGAAATTCACTTCTACACTAAAATAAATACATCTTGTGAAAACAATCAAATAGGATTAGAAATAAAAATCTACACTAAATTCAATTCACATATTGCAAGCAATCAAATAGGATTAGAAATCAATATCTACATTGAAACCAATGCATAGAGGGGAGAAGAGAGATGCAAATACAGGGTGGGGTGGAAGAGATATAGATATGAAGAGAGAAATGTTAGAGAGAGAGAGAAGGAGAAGATAGAGAGAGGGAGTAGAAAAGGGAGGGAGAGAGAGGGAGAGAGATAGATATATATGGAGAGAGTATGTGTATGTTTTGGGGGTGAGATGGAGAGATAAAGAAGGAGATACAATGGGAGATAAAGATATAGATGGAGGGGTCAGAGATGTGTTTACAATGAAATTAATGCACATTATTGATCTAATTACTTTGAAATTAATGCACATCATACATCTAGTTGCATCAAAATATAAACTAACATCTACACTGAAACTAATGCATCTAGTGAAAACAATCAAATATGATTAGAAAGAAAAATCTACACTAAATTCAATGCATTTATTGCAAGCAATAAAATAGGATTAGAAATCAATATCTACACTAATACCAATGGATCCCGTGCAAGCAATCAAATAGGAGTAGAAATCAACATTTGCACTGGAATAAATGCATCTAGTCTAAGGTATTAAATAGGATTAGAAATCGACATCTACACTGAAATCAATACGTCTAGTGCAAGTGATCAAATACGATTAGAAATCAATATCTACACTGAAACCAATGCATCTAGTGCAAGAAATAAAATAGGAGCAAAAATAAACATCTAAATAAAATAAATGCATCTAGTGTAAGGTATTAAATAGGATTAAAAATTAGCATCTGCATTAAAATCAATACATCCATCCAGTGAAAGTGATCAATTTGGATTAGAAATCAACTACTACACTCAAATCAATATTGCATATATTTTAGTGAAAAACCAAAATATTCATGACTTTCTAGATATAAATTCTATGTCTATATGTGTCTTTGTGTCCACCTTCCATTATGTGTCTATCTGCCCCCCTCTCTCCTTCTGTCTCTCCTGCTCCCTCTCTCCCTGGTCTCTCTCTCACCACCTCTCCCTCCCTTTCTATATCTTTATCTTCTTCCCTCTCGCCCCTGCCATCTATATCTATAACTCCCTCCATCCCTCCTTATTTGTTTCTCTATCCCATCCCCTGAAACACATGGCATGATCTTTCTCTCTCTCTCACACACACACACACATTTTCTTTGTCTCTGTTTTCTTCCCTCTTTCCCCTAAGTCTCTATCTCTCTCTCTCTCTCTCTCTCTCTCTCTCTCTTAGCCCCCAAACATACACACTATCTCTCCATATCTATCTATATATTTATCTCTCTCTCTCTTCCTCTCCCTCTCTCTCTCAAGCCCTCTTCCTCTCCCACTCTCTCTCTCCGTCCCTCTTCATCTCTCTCTCTTTGTCTCTCTTCCTCTTCTCTCTCCATACCTGTCTCTCTTATTCCCTCTCTCCCCCCTCCATCTATATATCTATCTCCCATTGTCTCTCCTTATCACCCCAAGAACATACACACTCTCTCTCCATATCTATATATATCTCTCTCCCTCCCTCTTCCTCTCCCTCTCTCTCTTCCTCTTCTCTCTCTCTCTTCCCCTTCTCCCTTGTCACTCCCTCTCCCTCTCCATCTATCTTCCCCTCTCTTTCTCCTCTCCCTCAAGTCCTCTCTATCACTTTCTCACCCACCTCCATCTCCATCTCCATCTATCTTCCCCTCTCTCTCTCCTCTCTCTCAAGTCCTCTCTCTCACTTTCTCACCCACCTCCCTCTATCTCTCCCTCCCATCACACACCATTGATAAAATATAATGTTCAGATGTTTCCACATTTAGATTGAAAGGTATACTTATATATTTTTTTATTTAGGTGACGCCTATGGGTCAAATATGGTATTTGACCCATGGTATTAATAATAATTTGTTCCATGGTATTTGGCCCATGGGCTTCACCTAAATAAAACAAAATATAACTATATCTCTCAATCTTATTTGATTTCCAGAATTAATAGTTTGTCAACTTTACCTTTCCATTACAAATATATTGAGCCGACATTAAAATTTTTTACAAACTTTCTTACATTACATCTACACATTAATATGAAGATTAGATAGTAATGTTAATTTGGCCCATGGTATTTATCCCATAGGCTTCACCTAAATAAAACATACTTTTTGAGTGTCCTTAAATATAAAGATGATTATGGAGTAAATATAAAATATGGTATTTGACCCATGGTATTAATAATAATTTTTTTCATGGTATTTGGCCCATGGTATTAACAATAATTTGTTCCATGGTATTTGGCCCATAGGCTTCACCTAAATAAAACTTATTTTTTGAGTTTTCTTAAATATATAAGGAGGTTTACGGAGTAAATATAAAAATGGTTTTATTTATTTACCATACCTATAGAGTAAGTATAAAAAAAGGTTTTACTTATTTAACATACCTCCGGTTTATTTAAATTTTTATTTATTTACCATGCATTTTTGAGTGTTCTTATGGCCCAAAGGCTTCAACTAAATACAACTTTTTATTTATTTATAGTTTTCTTAAATATATAATGAGGTTTATGGAGTAAATATAAAAATGGGTTTTATTTATTTACTATACCTCTACAATAAATATAAAAATAGGTTTTATTTATTTACCATACCTCTGATTTATTTATATTTTTATTTATTTACCATACCTTTTTGAGTATTCGTAAATATAACTTTGGGTTAAAAGGTAGAGATAATTATTACAAATATATTGATTACAATTAATCCGACATTACAAAATTTTTACAAACTTTCTTACATTGCATCTACACATCTACCCTATGCTGGGCTGTAGATCGCCTCTCGGCATAACTAGCCTAGATTCATCTTAACTCTATCAAGCGCTGAGAGGGACCAAATATCTCAAGGTGCAAACCTTTGTTTTGAGTGCAAAACTTGAGGAAAGGTTTGCACCTCGAGATATTTTATCCCTCTCGGCGCTTGATAGATCCGGAGTTAAGATGGATCTAGGCTAGTCATACAAAATTTGTTGAACATCTAATTATTTTGATCATTTTAAATATGCTAAAAATGTCTAAGATTAATGATGAATGATGAGACAGTTAATAACTTGAATGATGGAAAATGATGAAATAAAAAATTTAGGGGAAAAGTGACAATGTAACAATGTTGAATAATAGAAAATGTGAGTAATAATAATGAAGTCAATTACAAACAATTTTCATTGCGAGAAATCTGATACTATTTTATTTTATTGTTATTATTGTCACACATTTAGTTATTCTCTATTACCATGTTTGAATGAAAAGTGATTGACAATGTTGAATGATGGAAAATGGGAATAATAATGATGTAGCCAATTACAAATGGTTTATAGTTTCAAGAAGAAGACAGTTCAGGTAAGCTAAAATTTTATTTTGGATGAAAATTCAAGTTTTGTATTTATGGTTGAATTATTGCAACACATAAGTC
Source organism: Pinus albicaulis (assembly GCA_034641835.2). NCBI lineage: Eukaryota > Viridiplantae > Streptophyta > Pinopsida > Pinales > Pinaceae > Pinus > Pinus albicaulis. The sequence continues at coordinate 244,292,051 of CM076575.1, read as the reverse complement.
AACTCATGTCATTAATAATGTTTATGTTCTCACACTATGAGTGTGTGTGTATGTTTTGGGGTGAGATAGAGATATATATAAAGGGGAGAAGAGAGATGTAAAGACAGGGTGGGGAGGAAGAGATATAGATATGGAGAGAAAAGTGTTAGAGAGAGAGAGAGAGTGTGTGTAACCACTGGTTTATCTGCTAACTAGTTGTTAAACTATTTATAAGAAGTTTTGTAAACAATTATTTTTATTATGTTGAAAAGGACATTTTATGGACATAAAATCAATTTCTGGAATAATAAAAAGAAACTGATTATGGAATTAGTTCCATAAGTGAAAGACTGATAATGAAAAGGATAATTTCAAGGTTTGAGGATTGGTTGAATAGAATTCAGTTGGAACAGTTACCCAACCTTTGAGGATAAGATGGAATCCCAGTGAGGTTTGGGGGGTTCCCTGTTTTTGGAAGGAGGAAGGAGGAAATTACTGAGAAAATTCTGCACTAGTAGTGCTAGGGGAATATGCAGTTTTTTCCCCTGAGGATACTGGAATAGGAGATTTGGAATGGATTGTCTTGAGATCTCTTCCAGGTTTCCTGTTCATCACGAGTCCCAGGCTTGGAGCACGGGGGAGAGTTGGAGGACGTAATAGCCTCACTCGCAGACAGGAGGCCGCAAAATATCAGTCACAGAAAAGTGATCAGATAAGTAAATTCTTTTACTGTAATTAAGAATTGAAGTTGTAAGATTTTAGCTCTGAATATATATTCGGTTGTTGAGATAATACTGTGTTAATTCCTATTTTAGTCATGTTACAGTTAACATAAAATTCCTTAAATGAAGTGTTAGAAGCTAGATAAATATATATCTATAAAAAAAAGGACTGTAAACCCCGACCCCTCTAATGAATGTTCTGGGTAGATCGTCCTCGATAGATATGATATTACACGGACATTTATGGTCAGGAAATTTTCTTTAGGTTGTTGAATAAAGAAATACTGTTGAACTGGAAAGAAAGAAACAACAAATTAGAGAAGCAATGTATAACCCTGTTATAATGCTTAAATGGAACTACATAACTGTTTGTAGTCATATAAGAGAAAATCTTCTGTAATGGACTATAACATGCAGGAAACATCATTTCTCTTGCAAGACAAAACTGATAAATCATAGTACTGTACAAATAAAATAAATAAACAGTCCACTGTAAAAATTTACATTCACAGGAATTATGTATGGCATAAAGCTTTAAACTACCCACAGACTACTATAGCGAACTACATTTTAAATATAGTGCTAAACAATACTGGAGAAATCCACATAAACCCAGTATCGCAATTAAACTAACCATATGAATGGAAGAAGAGTACAATATAAACTGATGAATTATATCTTTGTTATTCAGTCTTAGCATAAATACTGAAGACAACGATCAAAACAAAATCTTACAGAGGTTCAAGTACTTCTCAGATTAAACAAATATTACAGTTTGGAATTAAACAAAGATTAATATTATACATATTAGAAGTTGTGTGACAACAGGCTTTGCCATGGAGGGGCATTGTTTGAACGCAGTGTCAAACCCTCGTTCCTAACCAAAATAAAGGAATATACGAAAACCAAAAATAAATAATGTCTTTCTCTTTTTATTCAATGGGAAAAACTTCATATAACAGTAAACTTGGAAGCAGAGCTTCGTAATAAAAAATACTGTATAAACAAAACACCCATAGTCGATGGTCGACAATTAACAAAGATGAACCTTGCCTGTAGAGAAGCGAAGGCGAGAATTATGAACTGAAAACGTATAAGGGATTTTGGGTGTAAATGCCTTAAGTGACTTACCTATTGTGCTAATAAGGCGAAGCTGGAACTCGAACCTCTACAGAGCAGCTGAAGTGGAATCTTCAAGAAGTTGGACCATCGTAGCACTTGCAAAGTAGATTTTACCTTAAAACAATAACTAGAGGAAGTAACAGTAAGTTCGCATAAGAAAATCATCTGCTGGGTATGCTGAAGGAAATTCAGTGAGACAATAAACAACGACAGGCAACATAAAAACAATAGCCCGAGAATAAACAAAAGAACATAGTTACCTGTGTATTTGAACCAGGCGCTGGGTAGATGCGAGAAGGGATGGTATGGACCTTCGGAAACTCGCCTAGCTGAGAAGGGCCGAACCAAAACAACAATCTCATGCCGAATAAGAGAAATGTAATTGAAAGTGGAAACCCACTTGTCAACTTCGCATAATATCTCAGTGATGATCAAGCCATGATGGCTTCCGTCGCAGCCTCCATGGTAAGAAAAACCAGTAGGGAGTTGTAGAGCTTAACCATTTCATGGGGAAGAAAAAAAAATGAAAACCAAAACAAGGGTTTAGGGTAAAATCAGTTGCGTAACCTAGAATCTTCCTGATGACCTCAACCTTGTGAGTTTTGAGGTAGACAGATCCGATGGTGGATTGATTTCCACGTAAAACCACCACGTAAAACCAAACAATTGTTGCCATAACTTAGCCGGACCCATTAAATGCTGAAGGTGGAATGCAGATGGCGAATACAAAGAATTAACTCTGCTATTAATGTTACCAAGCCTGACACCTTGGGATAAGGTGCTAAGGAATCAATCCCTTCAAATACCCAAATCTTATGGTACAATTAAATCAAATGATGTCATACACCAAGATTCACATAGTACTCTATGCCAAAGTTAATTGCATTTCCAAGGTCACAAAATCAGCTCGAAGTCTTTAACAAAGGTTAATAGCATATAAATGATTAATTTATGATTTCTATGGAAGTTCGGGACGAACTCTTTTAACAAGGTTAATAACATATATATATGATTAATGTATGATTGCTATGGAAGTTTGGAATGGTATCCTTTAACAAAGGTTAATAACATTTATATATATATCTCTGAAGAATGAGTATGAGTTTATTAAACAAAGGTGTAATGTTTATGTTTTATATTTATTGAATTGACCTTAGGACAAGTAGATTCAATAATAAAACAATTATAATGTAGTTATTTAAAAGAAGAATGATGTTTGAATAGCTAATGCATTGGAAGGATAATTTTTTTTTTCTTATGATAGAATTGATAAGGAATATGTTACAAGTGGTATCAGAGTAGCGTTGTAACGCTGGGATCCTCAAGGGTCAACTAACGCTGTAAGTTGTGTATTAATGAATGCACAGAGAGAGAGAGAGAGAGAGATAAAGAGGAAGTGTTTAACAAGATAATATGAGGAGGACAACGACACAACAACCACCTCCAAGTGTTGAGGAGACACAACCTTGATTTGAAATAAATCCAGAAATGTGGATACAGCTGGGGGTGGAACATCACCAGCAAACAAGTTGCTTATTAAAGGAACAACAGCACCAAACTTGTCTCCTTTTAAATACTGTGCAGAAAATATAAGAAGAAATGGAAAAGGTGCGGAATGATAATGCACGACTAATGAAAGAATAGGAGAGGATATTGAAAAGTCTCTCCGATAAGCAAAATCAAGAAAATGAAAAGCCTAGTACTGACAGAGAATTTCGGGAAAGATTTGAACAACAAACCAGAGATCATCATACAGACAGAATGGACAGGAGTCAGTCGCAGCATAGTAACCAAAATAGAAATTACAATGAAGCTGAGTCTGATAACGTATCAGATCTGAGGGAAATAAAAAGGCTGAAGGTAGAGCTTCAAGGCGAATTCAGGAAAATCAAGCCCCCTATGTTTGATGGTGTGGATGAGGAAGTAGCTGAAGCATGGCTGATTAATATGAATAAATATTTTCAGGTATATGAATACAATAGTAATCTTAAGGCAAGATTAGTTATTTATCAACTAAGGGAGAAAGCCACCTTATGGTGGGAGGAGGTGAAAAATATCCGTAATATAGATGACCAGGATGTAACTTGGGATGATTTTCAGCAGTATTTTAAGGATAAGTACTTAACCAAACGTTTTTATGATGAGAAATCAAAGGAATTTCATGAATTGAAGTTAGGAAAAATGACAATGGATGAATATATCACTAAATTTACTTCATTATTACGTTATGTACCTTACTTAAGAGACGAAAAATCTAAGGTATAGAGATTCCTAAGCAGTTTTTGGACTCATATGAAAGAACGTATAGAGTTAGTAAATCCTAAAACGATGGATGCGGCTATCAGAAAGGCCAGAATGTACTACCAGCAAGAAAAATCCAAGGTGGAGCAAAGTAAATGCTGGCAAACAAAGAAGGAACATAAACGTAGCTCTGGTTTTAAAAGAAATAAAACAAGTAATTTTAAAGGTACTGTGAGGAGTTCAGTTAGTAAGAAGTTTGGAAAAAATCATCAAAGGGTAAAATGGCCTACAGATGACAAACCTGCAGAAGCTTCTAGTAAGCCAGAACAAATGCAGAATCAGAAACCACCTTTACAATGTTGGGGTTGTGGGGAGGCTGATTATTACCGAAATTGTCCTTAGCGAGGAAGAAGAAAAACAAAAGCCAATCTACAGGAAGCCTCAATAGTGGGTGATGTTGCTAGAAACATACCCAGGATTAATGTCGCTTTGGAGGATCGACAAGATGACTATCAACCCACAATGATTGAGCTAGAAGGTAAGTTGTTAACCCAATCTGTTTTTATCTTGTTAGATCCTGGTGCAAGTTTAAGCTACATAAATAAAAAAATAGTAGAATGTTGTAAATTGTCAAGTCAGAAATTTAGAAAAGCATGGCTAGTATAGTTAGCTATAGGAGCTAAGAGAAAGGTTAGTACTAAAATACCGAACTGTGCACTAAAAATTAATGAGCAATAGCTAAATGTGGATTTGAACATTTTTCCACTAGAATCTTATGATGTGTTATTGGGTATGGATTGGTTAGAAAAGCATTGGACACTGGTAGACTGCAAAGAAAAAATTATTTACTACCGAAACCAAGATGGTACTTGCCAGGAAATACAAGGAATAAAGAAGCCCTTACAGCTGCGCCCAATCACAACATCTCAAATGGGCAGATGCATAAGGGAAGGATGTCAGATGTATGCTATTCAGGTGGGCTTTAGCAACTCTAATGAGAAGACTCCAGTGCTGGAAACTATACCAATAGTGCAGGAGTTCAAGGATGTATTTCCAGAAGAAATACTAGGTTTGCCACCTAGAAGGGATATAGATTTTATGATAGAATTGTTACCGGGAGCATCACCAATTTCAAGAGCACCTTATCGAATGAGCATACCGGAACTAATTGAGTTAAAAATGCAGCTACAGGAATTATTGGATAAGGGATATATATGACCAACTGTATCACCTTGGGGAGCACCTATGCTATTTGTGAAGAAAAACAACGGAACTATGCGGATGTGCATGGATTATCGTCACTTGAATAAATTAACTGTTAAAAATAGATATCCATTACCACGAATAGATGATCTATTTGATTAAGTAAAGGGAGCCAAGATATTTTCAAAGATAGATCTGAGATCAGGATATCATCAGATCCAAATAAGGGATGACGACATACATAAAACTGCCTTCTGTACAAGGTACGGGCATTACGAATTTGTGGTGCTACCTTTTGGGTTGACCAATGCACCCGCAACCTTCATGAGACTAATGCATGGTCTATTTCACCCTTATCTAGATAACTTTGTGTTGATATTTATTGATGACATTTAAGTTTACTCTAATAATGTAGAGGAACACAAAGAACACTTGCGAATAGTGCTAGAGATGTTGAGAAAGCATCAATTATATACAAAATTCAGCAAATGTGATTTCTTCAAGGAAGAAATATTGTACCTTGGACATGTAATCACTGCTGAAGGTATCACAGTAGATCCTGAGAAAATCAGAACAATTATGGAATGGAAGGTACCTCAGAATGTGGTAGACATACGATTATTTATGGGGCTGGACAATTATTACCAACGGTTTATTAAAGATTTTTCAAAGATTTCTTTTCCTATCACCTCATTTCAAAGGAAAGGAAAAGTATTTAATTGGACTAGGGAGTGTCAGGAGGGTTTTGAAAAGCTGAAACGGTTATTAGCAATAGCACCTGTGTTAAGAGTAGCAGATCCTAATATAGAATTTGAAGTTTGCACGGATGCATGCAAAGAAGGTGTTGGGGCGATTCTGTCACAGGAGGGTAAGGTAATTTCTTATGAGTCTCGTAAATTAAAGGAACATGAACAACGATATTCAACATATGATTTGGAGTTAACCGCAGTGGTGCATGCGCTCCGGGTATGGAGGCATTATCTACTTGGGAAAAGACTTCTACTCAAAACTGATCATAGCAGTTTAACCATCTACTTTAAACAAGCTGATCTTAATTCTCACCAGGCGAGATGGAACGCTTTCATAAGTGAATTTGATATCGATATGCAACACGTAAAATGTAAGGAGAACATAGTAGCTAATGCCTTAAGCAGAAGATTGCATGGTATTTATGAAATATATTATAATGAGGTTGAGTCCAGATTTCTAGAGCAAATCCAATCAGAGGCGAATAAAGATCCTGAATATAAGTTTATGTGGCAGCAAGCAAAAGAATCTAAGGATCAAGGAAAATCTGCAGATTATGAAATCAATAAGGATGGGCTGCTAAAATCCTGGAAAAGAATTTTCATTCCTATCAGGATGGAGTTGAAAGAACTAATTTTGGATGAATATCATCGTAGTAACTACTCCAGACACCCTGGTTATCAAAATATGCTAACCAAAATAAATAAATATTACTTCTAGCCAGGAATGAGGAAGGATATTGCAGAATATCTAAATAGATGTATAGAATGCCAGCAAGTAAAATTAGAGCACCGACATCCAGTTGGACTAATGCAGCCTATACCAATACTTGAATGGAAGTGGGAGGTGATCTCGCTAGATTTTATTACTGGACTACCAAGGTCCAAGAGGCATAATGATCCAATCATGGTGGTGGTGGATCGGTTGAGTAAATCAACACACTTTATACCAGTACAATCCACTTATAAGACCGTGCAGATAGCAGATATTTTCATGCGAGAAATATTTTAGATTGCATGGTATTCCAAAGACTGTCATTTCTGATAGGGATGTAAAATTTACATCAGCCTTTTGGAAAGCATTGTTCACTGGATTGGGAACTCAGATTAACTTCAACACTGCGTATCATCCGCAGACCGATGGTCAGACAGAGCGAGTGAACCAAATTTTAGAAGATATGTTACGTATGTATGTAATGCAACAACCAGCTAGGTGGGAGGCTACATCTAGTGGAGTTCGCATACAACAATTGCTATTAAGAGTCACTCAAGATGAGTCGATTTGAAGCATTGTATGGGCATCAATGTAGAACTCCTATTAATCGGAGCAGCCCAGAAAACAAGTTGATGCTTGGACCCGACATGCTGGCTATAATGGAAAGCAAAGTAAATAAAATCCGACCAAATTTGAAGGCAACACAGGATAGACAAAAAATATATGCAGACAAGAAAAGGACCTATCAGGAATTTGAGGTGGGAGATCATGTGTATGTAAGGATCAAGCCAAAGAAAATCACTTTGAGATGGGAAACTTGTGCCAATTTAGCCCCCAGATTCTGTGGTCCATTCCAAATATTGGAATGAGTAGGACCTGTGGCTTATCGTTTGGCTTTGCCCAGTCATATTGAGGTGCATAACATATTTCATGTATCACTATTGAAAAGATACATACATGATTAAAAACATATAATTCACTAGCAGAATATTCAGGTAGAATATATATACCAGATTGATTAAAATGTTAAGTTTTATGCGAAATAAACTGATTAAAAATATGTGTTGCAGGTCGAGCCAGATGGATAATTTCTGGTCGAACCTCACAGTATAATCGATCGGAGGGAAATCACACTCTGGAGACGAGCCATCACCCAGGTTAAAGTGCATTGCAAGCACTTTGGCTCGGAGGAAGCTACCTGGGAGGATGAAGGTTTTGTTTGGGAAGCCTATCCTGAATTATTTGCTGAAGCTGAACGTGAACACCAGGGACGGTGTTCACTTCCAGGGGGGAAGTTATAACCACTGGTTTATCTGCTAACTAGTTGTTAAACTACTTATAAGAAGTTTTGCAAACAATTATTTTTATTATTTTGAAAAAGACATTTTGTGGACAGAAAATTAATTTCTGGAATAATAAAAAGAAACTGATTATGGAATTAGTTCCATAAGTGAAAGAATGATAGTGAAAAATATAATTTCAAGATCTGAGGATTGGTTGAACATAATTCAGTTGGAAAAATTACCCAACCTTTGAGGATAACATGGAATCCCAGTGAGGTTTGGGGGGTTCCCTGTTTTTGGAAGGAGGAAGGAGGAAATTACTGAGAAAATTCTGCACTAGTAGTGCTAGTGGAATATTCAGTTTTTTCCCTTGAGGATACTAGAATAAGAGATTTGGACTGGATTGTCCCGAGATCTCTTCCAGGTTTCCTGTTCACCATGAGTCCTAGGATTGGAGCACAGGGGAGAGTTGGAGGACGTAATAGCCTCACTTGCAGACGAGAGGCCACAAAATATCAGCCACAGAAAATTAAACAGATAAGTAAATTTTTTTACTGTAATTAAGACTTGAAGTTACAAGATTTTAGCTCTGAATATATATTCAGTTGTTGAGATAATACTGTGTTCATTCCTGTTTTAGTCATGTTACAGTTAACATAAAATTCCTTAAATGAAGTGTTAGAAGCTAGATAAATATATATCTATAGAAAAAGGACTGTAAACCCCAGCCCCTCTAATGAAGATTCTGGGTAGATCATCATCGATAGCTATGATATTACATGGACAGCTATGGTCTGGACATTTTCTTTAGGTTGTTGAATAAAGAAATACTGTTGAAATGGAAAGAAAGAAACATCAAATTAGAGAAGCAATGTATAACCCTATTATCATGCTTAAATGGAACTATAGAACTATTTGTAGTCATATAAGAGAAAATCTTCTGTAATGGACTATAACATGCAGGAAACATCATTTCTCTTGCAAGAAAAAACTGATAAATCACAGTACTGTTCAAATAAAAGAAATAAACAGTTCATTGTAAAAATTTACATTCATAGGAATTATGTATGGCATAAAGCTTTAAACTACCCACAGACTACAATAATGAATTATAGTTTAAATATAGTGCTAAACAATGCTGGAGAAATCCACATAAACCCAGTATCGCTATTAAACTAACCATCTGAATGGAAGAAGAGTACAATATAAACTGATGAATTATATCTCTGTTATTCAGTCTTAGCATAAATACTGAAGACAACGATTAAAAAAAAACCTTACAGACGTTCAAGTACTTCTCGGATTAAACAAATATTACAGTTTGGATTTAAACAAAGATTAATATTATACATATTAGAAGTTACGTGAAAACAGACTTTGCCATGGAGGGGCATTGTTCGAACGCAAGGTCAAACCTTCGTTCCTAACCAAAATAATGGAATATACGGAAACTGAAAATAAATAATGTCTTTCTCTTTTTATTCAATGGGAAAAACTTCATATAACAGTAAACTTGGAAGCAGAACTTCCTAATAAAAATGACTGTATAAACAAAACACCCATAGTCACTGGTCAACTATTAACAAGGATGAACCTCACCCGCAGAGAAGCGAAGGAGAGAATTATGAACTGAAAACATATAAGGGATTTCGGGTGTAAATGCATTAAGTGACTTACCTATTGTGCTAGCAAGGCAAAGCTGGAACTCAAACCTCTGCAGATTAGCCGAAGTGGAATATTCAAGCAATTGGACCATTGTAGAACTTGCGAAGTAGATTTTACCTTAAAAAAATAACCAGAGGAAGTAACAGTAAGTTCGCATAAGAAAATCATTAGTTGGGTATGCTGAAGGAAATTCAGTGAGACAATAAACAACGGCAGGCAACATAAAAATGATAGCCTGCGAATAAACAAAAGAACATAGTTACCTATGTATTTGAACCAGGCACTGGGCAGATGTGAGAAGGGATGGTATGGACCTTCGGAAAATCACCCAGTTGAGAAGGGTCGAATCAAAACAAAAGTCTCATGGCGAATAAGAGAAATGTAAGCGGAAGTGGAAAACCACTTGTCAACTTTGTATAATATCTCAGTGATGATCAAGCCATGATGGCTTTCGTCGCAGCCTCCATGGTAAGTGAAACTAGTAGGGAGTTGCAGAGGTTAACCATTTCACGGGGACAAAACAGAAATGAAAATCAGAACAAGGGTTTGGGGTAAAATCAGTTGCATAACCTATAATCTTCCTAAAGACCTCAACCTTGTGAGTTTCGAGGTAGATAGATTGGACGGTGGATCGACTGCCACGTAAAACCAAACAGCTGTTTCCATAACTTAGCCGAACCCATTAAATGCTAAAGGTGGAATGCGGATGGCGAATACAAAGAATTAACTCTGCTATTAATGTTCCCAGGCCCGATGCCTTGGGATAAGGTGCTTGGGAATCAATCCCTTCAAATACCAAATCTTATGGTACAATTAAATCAAACGATGTCATACACCAAGATTAACATAGTACTCTTACGAAATCAGCTCGAAGTCTTTAACAAAGGTTAATAGCATATAAATGATTAATGTATGATTGCTATGGAAGTTCAGGACGAACTCTTTTAACAAGTTAATAACATATATATATGATTAATGTATGATTGCTATGGAAGTTCGGAATGGTATCCTTTAACGAAGGTTAATAACATTTATATATATATATATATATATATATATCTCTGACGAATGAGTATGAGTTGATTAACCAAAGGTGTAATGTTTATGTTTTATAATTATTGAATTGACCTTAGGACAAGTAGATTCAATAATAAAACAATTATAATGTAGTTATTTAAAAGAAGAATGATGTTTGAATAGTTAACGCATTGGAAGGATATTTTTTTTTTCTTATGATAGAATTGATAAGGAATATGTTACACACACACACAGAGAGAGAGAGAGAGAGAGAGAGAGAGAGAGAGAGAGAGAGAGAGAGAGAGAGTATGTGTGGAGGTGATATAGAGAGATAGAGAGATAAGGCAATGGGAGATAGAGATATAGATGGAGGGGGCAGAGATGTGCTTACACTGAAATCAATGTGCTTACATAGTCCTGATGATGAACCACACTGGTTGGTTCGAAACGCGTCGACCTCGTTCCTTTGCATGTAATTATTACCGAAAGAATTTCTACTAATCAATGTGCATTATTAATCTAATTACGTTGAAATTAATGTACATCATACATCTAGTTGCATCAAATCAGAAATCAAAATATACACTGAAATCAATGCATCAAGTGAAAACAATCAAAGAAATTCACTTCTACACTAAAATCAATACATCTTGTGCAAACAATCAAATAGGATTAGAAAGAAAAATCTACACTAAATTCAATTCATATATTGCAAGAAATCAAATAGGATTAGAAATCAATATCTACATTGAAATCAATGCATAGAGGGGAGAAGAGAGATGCAAATATAGGGTGGGGTGGAAGAGATATAGATATGAAGAGAGAAATTTTAGAGAGAGAGAGAAGGAGAAGAGAGAGAGAGGGAGTAGAAAAGGGAGGGAGAGAGAGGGAGAGAGATAGATATATATGGAGAGAGTGTGTGTATGTTTGGGGGGGTTAGATGGAGAGATAAAGAAGGAGATACAATGGGAGATAGAGATATAGATGGAGGGGGTAGAGATGTGTTTACAATGAAATTAATGCACATTATTAATCTAATTACTTTGAAATTAATGCACATCATACATCTAGTTGCATCAAATCAGAACTTAACACCTACACTGAAATCAATGCATCTAGTGAAAACAATCAAATATGATTAGAAAGAAAAATCTACACTAAATTCAATGCATTTATTGCAAGCAATCAAATAGGATTAGAAATCAATATATACAATAAAACTAATGGATCCCATGCAAGCAATCAAATAGGAGTAGAAATGAACATTTGCACTAGAATAAATGCATCTAGTGTAAGGTATTAAATGCAAGGTAGGGGTCTCATAAGGTTAATTTGTCTGTGTAAAGAGTTCATTCCCCCGCGAGCTAAAGGAAATTATAGCAAAGCACTAGGGGATTTGAAGGTGCAGGAGATTAAACATGATATGAGGGAAATGGCGAAGGCACATGTACAAGTCAATGCGAGAATAGCAAGGATTGAGCAGCAACTTCTCAATATGCAGCAAGCTAAGATGCCAGGGTCAAGTGCAAAAGACCCTGCACCTGTTGATTCATCAGATGGTTAACTCTTTTACAAGTTCGTTTTTGTATGTTTTTTGAGAATATTAAGTCAATTATCTATTTTATTTGTAGTTTTTATGGACATAGTAACAAATTGTTAGCTGTTAGTAGAATTGGAAAAAACAATACCAATTTTGGTTGGCCTATAACTCTTTGAAGTGGCCAACAGACCTATTTTCCTTCGGGTAGGTTGAGGCTACCAACAATTGCAAAATTTGTATAGCAACTTGCTCTTTACAAAATAGAAAATAGACAGGTCCTACAAAATTTACAAAAAAAAAAGGATTAGAAATTGACATCTACAGTGAAATCAATGTGTCTAGTGCAAGTGATCAAATACGATTAGAAATCAATATCTACACTGAAACCAATGCATATAGTGCAAGAAATCAGATAGGAGTAAAAATCAACATCTAAATAAAATAAATGCATCTAGTGTAAGGTATTAAATAGGATTAAAAATCAACATCTACATTGAAATCAATGCATTGAGTGAAAGTGATTAATTTGGATTAGAAATCAACTACTACACTCAAATCAATGCATATATTTTAGTGAAAAACCAAAATATTCATGACTTTATAAATATAACTTCTATGTCTATATGTGTCTTTGTGTCCACCTTCCATTATGTTTCTATCTCCCTCCCTCTCTCCTTCTCTCTCTCCCCCGTCTCTCTCTCACCACCTCACCCTCCATTTCTATATCTTTATCTTCTTCCCTCTCCCCCCTTCCATCTATATCTATACCTCCCTCCATCCCTCCTTATTTGTTTCTCTATCCCATCCCCTGAAACACATGGTATGATCTCTGTCTCTCTCTCTCTCACACACACACACATTTTCTTTGTCTCTCTTTTCTTCCCTCATTCCCCTAAGTCTCTATCTCTCTCTCTCTCTCTCTCTCTCAGCCCCTAAACATACACACTTTCTCTCCATATCTATCTATATATTTATCTCTCTCTCTCCCTCCCTCCCTATTCCTCTCCCCCCCTCTCTCTCTCCCTCTTCCTCTCCCAATCTCTCTCTCCCTCCCTCTTCATCTCTCTCTCTCTTTGTCTCTCTTCCTCTTCTCTCTCCACATCTATCTCTCTTCCTCCCTCCCTCTCTTTTCCTCTCTCTTATTCCCTCTCCCCCACTCCATCTATATCTCTATATCCCATTGTCTCTCCTTATCACCCCAAAAACATACACTCTCTCTCTCCATATCTATATATATATCTCTCTCCCTCCCTCTTCCTCTCCCTCTCTCTCTTCCTCTTCTCTCTCTCTCTTCCCCTTCTCCCTTGTCACTCGCTCTCCCTCTCCACCTTTCTCTCTCTGTCTTTCCTCTCCTTCCAACTCCATCTATCTTCCCCTCTCTCTCTCCTCTCTCTCAAGTCCTCTCTCTCACTTTCTCACCTGCCTCCCTCTATCTCTCCCTTCCATCACACACCAATGATAGAATATAATGTTCAGATGTTTCCACATTTAGATTGAGAGATATACTTATATTTTGTTTTATTTAGGTGAAGCCTATGGGTTAAATATGGTATTTGACCCATGGTACTAATAATAATTTGTTCCATGGTATTTGACCCGTGGTATTAATAATAATTTGTTCCATGGTATTTGGCCCATGGGCTTCACCTAAATAAAACAAAATATAACTATATCTCTCAATCTTATTTGATTTCCAGAATTAATAGTTTGTCAACTTTACCGTTCCATTACAAATATATTGAGCCGACATTAAAAAAGTTTGCAAACTTTTTTACATTACATCTACACATTAATATGAATATTGGATAATAATGTTAATTTTGCCCATGGTATTTGTCCCATAGGCTTCACCTAAATAAAGCATCCTTTTTTAGTGTCCTTGAATATAAAGATGATTATGAGGTAAATATAAAATATGGTATTTGACCCATGGTATTTAGCCCATGGTATTAATAATAATTTGTTCCATGGTATTTGGCCCATAGGTTTCACCTAAATAAAACTTCTTTTTTGAGTTTTCTTAAATATATAAGGAGGTTTATGGAGTAAATATAAAAATGGGTTTTATTTATTTACCACACCTCTCGAGTAAGTATAAAAAAAGGTTTTACTTATTTACCATACCTCCGGTTTATTTATATTTTTATTTATTTACCATGCATTTTTTAGTGTTCTTAGGGCCCATAGGCTTCACCTAAATAAATTTTTTTTTTTCTAGTTTTCTTAAATATATAATGAGGTTTATGGAGTAGATATAAAAATGAGTTTTATTTATTTACTATACCTATACAGTAAATATAAAAATATATTTTATTTATTTACCATACCTCTGATTTATTTATATTTTTATTTATTAATTTGGCCCATGGTATTTGGCCCATAGGCTTCACCTAAATAAAACATCCTTTTTGAGTGTCCTTAAATATAAAGCCAAGTATGGAGTAAATATAAAAAGAAGGTTTATTTATTTATCATACCTCTAGTTTATTTATATTTTTATTTATTTACCACACCTATTTATTCCTCATTAATATTTATTTATTTAAATATGGTATTTGACCCATGGTATTTAGCCCATGGTATTAATAATAAATTGTTCCATGGTATTTGGCCCATTGTTTTAATAACCTAAATAAAAATTATTTTTTGAGTTTTCTTAAATATATAAGGAGGTTTGTGGAGTAAATATAAAAATGTGTTTTATTTATTTACCATACCCCTGGAGTAAGTATAAAAATAGGTTTTATTTATTTACGGTATCTCCTGTTTATTTATATTTTTATTTATTTACCATACATTTTTGAGTGTTCGTAAATATAACTTTGGGTTAAAAGGTAGGGATAATTATTACAAATATATTAATTACAGATAAGGCCACATTACAAAATGTTTACAAAATTTCTTACATTACATCTATACATGTACCCTATATATTGAGCTGACATTACAGCAACATAGATCCATCTTAACCCCGGATCTATTAAGAGTAGAGAGGGATCAAATCTCTAGAGATGAAAACCTCATTTTTGAGTGAAAAAATTAAGGAAAGGTTTGCAACCCGAGAGATTTGATCCCTCTCGGCCCTTGATAGATCTGGGGTTAAGATGGATCTAGGTTGGGTTTCAGTCGTGTTTGTTGAACATATAATTATTTTGATCATTTTAAACATGCTAAAAATGTCTAAAATTAATGATGAATGATGAGACCATTACTAACTTGAATGATGAAATAAAAATTTTAAGAGAAAAGTGACAATGTAACAATGTTGAAAATGTGATTAATAAGAATGAAGTCAATTACAAACAATCTTCATTGCGATCAATCTCAAACTATTTTATTTTATTGTTTTTATTGTCACACATTTAGTTATTCTCTATTACCGTGTTTGAATGAAAAGTGATTAACAATGTTGAATGATGGAAAATGGGAATAATAAGGATGTAGCCAATTACAAATGATTTATACCTTGAAGAAGAAGACATTTTAGGTAATTGAAAATTTTATTTAGGATGAAAATTCAAGTTTTATATTTATGGTGGAATTATTGAACCACATAACTCAATTCATGTCATGAATAATGTTTATGTGCTCACACTAAGAGTGTGTGTGTATGTTTTGTGCATGAGATAGAGATATAGGTAGAGGGGGCAGAGATGTGCTTACACTGAAATCAATGCACACTACTAATCTAATTACTTTGAAATTAATGTACATCATACATCTAGTTGCATCAAATAAGGAATCAAAATATACACTGAAATCAATGCATCTAGTGCAAACAATCAAATAGGATTAGAAATCAACTTCTACACTAAAATCAATGCATCTTATGCAAACAATAAAATGGGATTAGAAAGAAAAATCTACACTAAATTCAATGAATATATTGCAAGCAATCAAATAGGATTAGAAATCAATATATACACTGAAACCAATGCATAGAGGGGAGAAGAGAGATGCAAATACAGGGTGGGGTGGAAGAGACATAGATATGGAGAGAGAAGTGTTGAGAGAGAGAGAGAAGGATAAGAGAGAGAGAGAGGGAGTAGAAAAGGGAGGGAAAGATATATATATGGAGAGACTGTGTGTATGTTTGGGGGGTGATATGGAGAGATAAAGAAGCAGAGAAAATGGGAGATAAAGATATAGATGGAGGAGGCAGAGATGTGCTTACAGTGAAATCAATGCACATTATTAATCTAAAGAATTTGAAATTAATGTACATCATACATTTAGTTGCATCAAATCAGAAATTAATCTAAAGAATTTGAAATTAATGTACATCATATATTTAGTTGCATTAAATCATAAATCAACATATACACTGAAATCAATGCATGTAGTGCAAACAATCAAATAGGATTAGAAAGAAAAATCTACACTAAATTCAATGCATCTATTGCAATAAATAAAATAGGATTGGATATCAATATCTACACTAAAACCAATGGATCTAGTGCAAGAAATCAAATAGGAGTAGAAATCAACATCTGCACTGGAATCAATGCATCTAGTGTAAGCTATTAAATAGGATTAGAAATCGACATCTGCACTGAAATACGATTAGAAATCAATATCTACACTCAAACCAATGAATCTAGTAAAAGAAATAATAATATGAGTAGAAATTAACATCTAACTGAACTAAATGCATCTAGTGTAAGGCATTAAATACGATTAAAAATCGACATCTACATTGAAATCAACGCATCTAGTGGAAGTGATCAAAATGGATTAGAAATAAACTACTACACTCAAACAAATACATCTATTTTAGTGAAAAACCAAAATACTCATGACTTTCTAGATCTAACTTATATGTATATATGTGTCTTTGTGTGTCTCTTTTTTCTTCCCTCTCTCTCCCACTTCCATTCTTTGTCTATCTCCCTCCCTCTCTCCTTCTCTCTCTCCCCTCCCTCTCTCCCTTGTATCTCTCTCACCACCTCTCCCTCCCTTTCTCTATCTTTATCTTCTTCCCTCCTCCCCTGCCATCTATATCTATATCTCACTCCATATATCCTTATTTGTCTCCCTATCCCATCCTCTAAAACATGTCTCTATCTCTCTCTCTCTCTCTCATTTTATTTGTATCTCTCTTCTTCCCTCTCCCCCCTAAGTCTTTATCTCTATCTCTTGCTGTCTCTCCTTCTTTATCTCTCTTTATCATCCTGTATACATTATCTTTCCATATATATATATCTATATATCTCTCCCTCTTCTTGTCCATCTCTATCTATTCCCCTTCTCTCTCTCTCTCTCTCTCTCTCTCTCTCTCTCTCAGCCACCAAACATACACACTATCTCTCCACATCTATCTATATATTTATCTCTCCTTCTCCCTCACTCCATATTCCTCTCCCTCTCTCTCCCACCCTCTTCCTCTCCCACTTTATCTCTCCATCTCTCTTCCTCTCTCTCTCTCTCTCTCTCTCTCTCTTCCTCTTCTCTCTCCATATCTATCTCTCTTCCTCCCTCCCTCTCTTTCCCTCTCTCTTCTTCCCTCTCTCCCCCCTCCATCTATATCTCTATCTCCCATTGTCTCCCCTTATCACACAAAAAACATACACTCTCTCTCCCCATATCTATATATCTCTCTCTACCTGCTTCTTCCTCTCCCTCTCTCTCTTCCCCTTCTCTCTCTCTCTCTCTTCCCCTTCTCCCTTGTCACTCTGTCTCCCTATCCACCTTTCTCTCTCTATCTTTCTTCCCCTTCCAACTCCATCTCTCTTCCCCTCTCTCTCTTCTCTCTCTCACTTTCTCACCCACCTCCCTCTATCTCTCCCTCCCATCACACACCAATGATAGAATATAATGCTTAGTTGTTTCAACGATTTATATTGAGAGATATAATTATATTTTGTTACTATATTATACATATATCCATTACAAATATATTGAGCCGACATTAAATTTTTTTTACAAACTTTATTACATTACATCTACACATTAATATGAATATTAGATAATAATATTAATTTGGCCCATGGAATTTGGCCCATAAGCTTCACCTAAATAAAAAATCATTTTTGAGTGTCCTTAAATATAAAGCCAATTATGGAGTAAATATAAAAAGAAGGTTTATTTATTTATCATACCTCTCGTTTATTTATAATTTTATTTATCTACTATACCTATTTATTCCTCATTAATATTTATTTATTTAAATATGGTATTTGACCCATGGTATTAATAATAAATTGTTCCATGGTATTTGGCCCATTGTTTTAATAATAATTTCATCCATGGTATTTGGTCCATTTTTTTAATAATAATTTGTTCTATGGTATTTGGAACATAGGTTTACCTAAATAGAACTTATTTTTTGAGTTTTCTTATATATATAAGGAAGTTTATGGAGTAAATATAAAAATGGGTTTTATTTATTTACCATATCTCTAGTTTATTTATATTTTTATATATTTACCATACATTTTTTAGTGTTCATAAATATAACTTTGGGTTAAAAGGTAGGGATAATTATTAAAAATATATTAATTACAAATAAGGCCACATTAAAAAATGTTTACAAATCTTTTTACATTACATCTACACATGTACGATGTTTTATTTATTTACCATACCTCCAGGTTATTTATATTTTAATTTATTTACCATACATTTTTTAGTGTTCATAGATATAAATTTCGGTTAAAAGGTAGGGATAATTATTACAAATAAGGTCACATTACAAAATGTTTATAAACTTTCTTACATTACATCTACACATGTACCCTATATATTGAGTTGACATTACACCAGCCTAGAGTCATCTTAAACCCGGATCTATCAAATGCAGAGAGGGATCAAATCTCTCGAGGTGCAAACCTCTTTTTTGAGTGCAAAAATTAAGGAAAGGTTTGCACCTCTAGAGATTTGATCCCTCTCGGCGCTTGATAGATCCGAGGTTAAGATGGATCTAGGGGTTTCAGTCATGTGTGTTCATACAAATTTTTTTGAATATCTAATTATTTTGATCATTTTAAATATGTTAAAAATGTCGAAGATTAATGATGAATGATGAGACAATTACTAACTTGAATGATGAAAAATGATGAAATAAAAATTTTAAGTGCAAAGTGACAATGTAACAAAGTTGAATGATAGAAAATGTGGTTAATAAGAATGAAGTTAATTACAAACCATCTTCATTGCCATCAATTTGAAACTATTTTATTTTATTGTTTCTATTGTCACACATTTAGTTATTCTCTATTGCCATGTTTGAATGAAAAGTGATTAACAATGTTGAATGATGGAAAATGGGAATAATAAGGATGTAGCCAATTACAAATGGTTATAGTTTCAAGAAGAAGACATTTTAGGTAATTGAAAAAATTACTTAGGATGAAAATTAAAGTTTTGTATTTATGGTGGAATTATTGCAACACATAAGTCAATTCATGTCATGAATAATGTTTATGTCCTCACACTAAGAGTGTGTGTGTATGTTTTGTGCATGAGATAGAGATATAGATGGAAGGGGGGATAGAGGGGAGAAGAGAGATGCAAAGACAAGGTGGGGAGGAAGAGATATAGATATGGAGAGAGAAGTGTTGGAGAGAGAGAGAGAGAGAGAGAGAGAGAGAGAGAGAGAGAGAGAGAGAGTGAGTGAGAGAGATGGAGTGAGAGCGTGTATGTTTGGTGGGTGAGTTAGCGAGTTAAAGAAGGAGAGACAATGGGAGATAGAGATATAGATGGAGGGGACAGAGATGTGCTTACACTGAAATCAATGCACACTACTCATATAATTACTTTGAAATTAATGTACATCATACATCTAGTTGCATCAAATTAGAAATCAACATATACATTGAAATAAATGCATCTAGTGCAAACAATCAAATAGGATTAGGAATAAAATTCTACACTAAAATAAATGCATCTTATGCAAACAATCAAATCAGATTAGAAAGAAAAATCTACACTAAATTCAATCCATAAATTGAAAGCAATCAAATAGTATTAGAAATCAATATCTACACTAAAACCAATGCATAGAAGGGAGACGAGAGATACAAATACATGGTGTGGTCGAAGAGATATAGATATGGAGAGAGAAGTGTTAGAGAGAGAGAGAAGGAGAAGAGAGAGAGAGAGAGGCAATCGAAAAGGGAGAGAGAGAGAGAGAGAGAGAGAGAGAGAGAGATATGCAGAGAGTGTGTGTATGGTTGGGGGGTGAGATGGAGAGTTAGAGAAGGAGAGACAATGGAAGATAGAGATATAGATGGAGGAGGAAAAGCTGTGCTTACACTAAAATTAATGCACATTATTAATCTAATTACTTTGAAATTAATGTACATCATACATCTTGTTGCATAAAATCAGGAATCAACATCTACACTGAAATCAATGCATCTAGTGCAAACAATCAAATAGGGTTAGAAAGAAAAATCTAAACTAAATTCAATGCATCTATTGCAAGCTATCAAATAGGATTAGAAATCAATATCTACACTAAAACCAATGGATCTAGTGCAAGAAATCAAATAGGAGTAGAAATCAACATCTGCACTGGAATCAATGCATCTAGTGTAAGGTATTAAATAGGATTAGAAATCGACATCTACGCTGAAATCAATGCATCTAGTGGAAGTGATCAAATACGATTAGAAATCAATATCTACATGCAAACCAATGAATCTAGTGAAAGCAATCAAATATGAGTTAAAATAAACATCTAGCTAAACTAAATGCATCTAGTGTAAGGCATTAAATACGATTAAAAATTGACATCTACATGGAAATCAATGCATCTAGTTCAAGTGATCAAATTGGATTAGAAATAAACTACTACACTCAAATAAATACATCTATTTTAGTGAAAAACCAAAATATTCATGACTTTATAGATCTAAATTCTATGTCTATATGTGTCTTTGTGTTTCTCTTTTTTCTTCCCTCTCTCTCCCCCTTCCATTCTGTGTCTATCTCCCTCCCTCTCTCCCCTGTATCTCTCTAACCACCTTTCCCTCCCTTTATCTATCTTTATCTTCTTCCCTCCCCCATTCTATCTATATCTATACCTCACTCCATCTCTCCTTATTTGTCTCCCTATCCCATCCCCTGAAACACATCTCTCTCTCTCTCTCTCTCTCTCTCTCTCATTTTCTTTGTCTCTCTCTTCTTCCCTCTTTCCGCCTAAGTCTCTATCTCTATATCCCATTGTCTCTCCTTATTTATCTCTCTTTATCATCCTGTATACATTATCTCTCCATATATATCTATCTATCTATCTCTCCCACTTCCTGTCCCTCTCTATCTCTTCCCCTTCTCTCTGTCTCTCTCTCTCTCTCTCAGCCCCCAAACATACACACTATCTCTCGATATCTATATATATATATTTATCTCTCCTTCTACCTCCCTCCCTATTCCTCTCCCGCCCTCTTCCTCTCCCACTTTTATCTCCCTCCCTCTTCCTCTCTCTCTCTATCTCTCTTCCTCTTCTCTCTCCATATCTATCTCTCTTCCTCCCTCTCTCCCCCCTCCATCTATATCTCTATCTCCCATTGTCTCCCCTTGTCACACCAAAAACATACACACTCTCTCTCCATATCTATATATATCTCTCTCCCTCCCTCTTCCTCTCCCTGTCTCTCTTCCCCTTCTTTCTCTCTCTCTCTTCCCCTTCTCCCTTGTAACTCCCTCTTCCTATCCACCTTTCTCTCTCTGTCTTTCTTCCCCTTCCAACTCCATCTCTCTTCCCCTCTCTCTCTCCTCTCTCTCACTTTCTTACCCACCTACCTCTATCTCTCCCTCCCATCACACACCAATGATATAATATAATGCTTAGATGTTTCCATGATTTAGATTGAGAGATATAATTATATTTTTTTATTATTATCATACATATATCCATTAAAAATATATTGAGCCGACATTAAAAAAGTTTACAAACTTTCTTACATTACATCTACACATTAATATGAATATTAGATAATAATATTAATTTGGCCCATAGGCTTCACCTAAATAAAACATCCTTTTTGAGTGTCATTAAATATAAAGCCAATTATGGAGTAAATATAAAAAGAAGGTTTATTTATTTATCGTACCTCTAGTTTATTTATATTTATATTTATTTATTCCTCATTAATATTTATCTCTTTAAATATGGTATTTGACCCATAGTATTTAGCCCATGCTATTAATAATAATTTGTTCCATGGTATTTTTCCCATGCTATTAATAATAAATTGTTCCACGGTATTTGGACCATTTTTTTAATAATAATTTGTTCCGTGGTAATTTTCCCATTGTTTTAATAATACTTTGTTCTATGGTATTTGGAACATAGGCTTGACCTAAATAAAACTTATTTTTTTTTTATTTTTCTTAAATATATAAGGAGGTTTGTGGAGTAAATATAAAAATGGGTTCTATTTATTTACCATAGCTCTGGAGTAAGTATAAAAATAGGTTTGATTTATTTACCATATCTCCGATTTATTTATATTTTTATTTATTTACCATACATTTTTGAGTGTTCGTAAATATAACTTTGGGTTAAAAGGTAGGGATAATTATTACAAATATATTAATTACAAATAAGGCCACATTACAAAATGTGTACAAACTTTCTTACATTTCATCTACACATGTACCCTATATATTGAGCCGACATTACAAGAGCCTAGATCCATCTTGACCCCGGATCTATCAAGAGTAGAGAGGGATCAAATCTCTCGAGGTGAAAACCTGTTTTTTTAGTGCAAAACTTAAGGAAAGGTTTGCACCTTAAGAGATTTTATCCCTCTCGGCCCTTGGTAGATTTGGGGTTAAGATGGATCTAGGCTGGTTTTCAGTCGTGTGGGGTCATACAAAATTTGTTGAACATATAATTATTTTGATCATTTTAAAAATGCTAAAAATGTCTAAAATTAATGATGAATGATGAGACAATTACTAACTTAATGATGAAAAATGATAAAATAAAAATTTTAAGAGAAAAGTGACAATGTAATAATGTTGAATGATAGAAAGTGTGATTAATAAGAATGAAGTCAATTGCTATTTTATTTTATTGTTTTTATTGTCACACATTTAGTTACTCTCTATTACCATGTTTGAATGAAAAGTGATTAACAATGTTGAATGATGGAAAATGGGAATAATAAGAATGTAGCCAATTACAAATGGTTTATAGTTTCAAGAAGAAGACATTTTAGGTAACTGAAAATTTTATTTAGGATGAAAATTCAAGCTTTGTATTTATGGTGGAATTATTGAACCACATAGGTCAATTCATGTCATGAATAATGTTTATGTGCTCACACTAAGAGTGTGTGTGTATGTTTTGTGCATAAGATAGAGATATAGATGGAAGGGGGGAATAGAGATATAGATAGAGGGGGCAGAGATGTGCTTACACTGAAATCAATGCACACTACTAATCTAATTACTTTGAAATTAATGTACATCATACATCTAGTTGCTTCAAATCAGAAATCAACATATACACTGAAATCAATGCATATAGTGAAAACAATAAAATAGGATTAGAAATCAACTTCTACACTAAAATCAATGCATCTTATGCAAACAATCAAATAGGATTAGAAAGAAAAATCTACACTAAATTCAATGCATATATTGCAAGAAATCAAATAGGATTAGAAATAAATATCTACACTGAAACCAATGCATAGAGGGGAGAAGAGAGATGCAAATATAGGGTGGGGTGGAAGAGATATAGATATGGAGAGAGAAATGTTGAAGAGAGAGAGGGAGTAGAAAAGGGAGAGAGAGAGAGAGAGAGAGAGAGAGAGAGAGAGAGAGATGGAGAGAGTGTGTGTATGTTTGGGGGGTGAGATGGAGAGATAAAGGAGAGACAATGGGAGATAGAGATATAGATGGAGGAGGCAGAGATGTGCTTACACTAAAATCAATGCACATTATTAATCTAATTAATTTGAAATTAATGTACATCATACATCTAGTACATCAAATCAGAAATCAACATATACACAGAAATCAATGCATCTAGTGCAAACTATCAAATAGGATTAGAAAGAAAAATCTACACTAAATTCAATGCATGTATTGAAGTAATAAAATAGGATTAGAAAGCAATATCTACACTAAAAAAAATGGATCCAGTGCAAGAAATCAAATAGGAGTAGAAATCAACATCTGCATGGGAATCAATGCATCTAGTGTAAGCTATTAAATAGGATTTGAAATCGACATATACACTGAAATCAATGCATCTAGTGCAAGTGATCAAATATGATTAAAAATCAATATCTACACTCAAACCAATGAATCTAGTGAAAGAAATAAAATATGCGTAAAAATCAACATCTAACTAAAATAAACGCATGTAGTGTAAGGCATTAAATACAATTAAAAATCAACATCTACATTGAAATCAATGCATCTAGTGCAAGTGATCAAATTGGATTAGAAATAAACTACTACACTCAAATCAATACATCTATTTTAGTGAAAAAACAAATTACTCACGACTTTCTAGATCTAACTTATATGTATATATGTGTCTTTGTGTGTCTCTTTTTTCTTCCCTCTCTCTCCCACTTCCATTCTGTGTCTATCTCCCTCCCTCTCTCCCTTGTATCTCTCTCACCACCCCTCCCTCCCTTTCTCTATATTTATCTTCTTCCCTCCCCCCCTGCCATCTATATATATACCTCACTCCATATATAATTATTTGTCTCCCTATCCCATCCCCTAAAAAACATCTCTCTCTCTCTCTCATATTCTTTGTCTCTCTCTTCTTCCTTCTTTCCCCCTATGTCTATATCTCTATCTCCCATTGTCTCTCTTTCTTTATCTCTCTTTATCATCCTGTATACATTATCTCTCCATATATACCTATCTATCTATCTCTCTGTCTTCCTGTCCCTCTTTATGTTAGGTCCCTATATTACTAGTATAGTCCCTTATTGTTGCCAGTGTAACCCCCTTATTGTTATCGTTGTACCCCTGTAACTCCCATATTGTTATTATGGTTCCCTTACATTATTATTGTTAGGTCGGCTAGGATTACATTGTGGCCCCATGGACTCCTATATATAGAAAGGAGGTTTTGGTCATTTCAATCATCCAAGAATTTTTCATTTATGTAATTTATTAGAGGTTTCCCCCTTGAAGTGGCTGATTTCTAAGGCGTTGATCTCTCTTCTCTCTATTTTTGGAGCTGGTTTCATAACATTTGGTATCATAGGTTTGGATTCTAGGGTTTCACTGCTCCAAACAGGTCATCGTGGCATTTTCGCTATAATTTTTTTTGCTACGAAGGTTCAAAAGATGAAATTTTTATAGAGAAAAACCAAAATCCTGAGGAACGTCGTGGAAACATCTCAGATCTTAGTTCAAAATATTTTTGGAGATAATGTCTGTGAAATTTAGGGATTTTTGCAGGCTCCTGAATTTAACCTAAACAGATGATCGTGGAATTTTCACTATAAATTTTTTTCTACGAAGGTTCAGAAGCTGAAATTTTTTCAGAGCGAAGCCGCAATCCTGAGGAATGCAGTGGAATAATTTTAGACCTTGATTCAAAATATTTTCGAAGATTTGTGTTGAGATTCAACAAGATGATGAGCTTAGTGAAAAGAGTCTCCTTCACTAACCAGGCCCGTAGTCTATTTTTGGCGCAAGTATATTTTTAGACTATGTCTATTTTTAGACATGGTGATCATATTTCAGAAGTTGCAGGATGCTATTTGTGGATGGTTGATCAAGTTGGAAAAATAGATGAAATTCTATTTTTAGAATATTAGGCGAAGTTTATTTTTAGACCGTCAATCTAAAAATAGAAGTGTTGATTATTATCAGCTCTTAATAATAATCCGACAATAAACAACAACTTATTCTCTTGGAGCACTTAGTTTCAGTGCACAGATTTGGAAAATCAGTGGGCTGAAGGAATTACACAATTCCTAGGGTTTACTGGTGGTTCATGCATGGAGGACTCAGTTAGAACTGAAGTGGCAAAGTTATGACAGAGTTGGAAGAGTAGATCATGGAGTTGTTATTCATTTTAACTCAATTATTGGAGTTAAACTCAGTTGAGATAGTTGTATCTAGTCTAACTGAATGATACACTAGTGAGAGTGGAGTGAATTAATTAGTTAATTAATTCACAAATAATAACTCATTAATCAACTGAACAATACAGCAGTTAACTATAGTGCATGGCAGTTCCAGTGGAGACCCAATGGAGAGATAGGTTAAAGGACAAGATGGATTGCCTGTTGTGACTATAGTGATGCATTGATTGCACCACACACACATTGGAGTTGCCAATGAGGATTGCGCAGTCAAGGCAAGGGTAATTCAAATTCATTTAGAGATATTCTTTAGTAGGGATTGCGTAGTGGAGGCAGGATATCAAGTGGCAAGAAATCGGTGCATGGATTTGTATATTTCTTCTGATTAGTGTGTGATGATTGATTATACTGAGAGCTTGATGTGCTAAGCTTTGTATGAGATTGTTACATGATCTCCATGATACATAATATATGATAGTTGGGGTTTTTAGCTCCAGGATTTCCCGTTAAACAACTGTGTTATGTGCAATTGTATTTATTTATGCTTCACATGTGTTTGCAATTTATTTTTTGCAAAATATTAACAGTGGAATGATTATGTATTTTGAAAGAAGTTAAATATTGTGATATCAGGGGAATCTGGATATATGGATGCTTGGTGTATATAATTTCTACATGGTATTGGAGCAGTGTTAATTATTGAAGATTTCAATTGTGAATAATTGTTGAGTTTGTGCTGGTGGACAATTCGAATTTGCTTCATAAACTTCTTGGTGCAGAAGTTGAGTATACATTGAAATTTATTTCAATGGGTTGCGATTGGAGTATGCCCTTGATGGGAGCTCGAATTACATTTCCTGGAAGGATAGGATGGAGGTGGTGTTGGAGGATAATGGATTGAAGGAGTTCATTAATAACGATGTTCCTAAGCCGGGATCTAGCGATGCTGCATTACTCGATGCATGGCAAATGAAGATAGAAAAGAAAAGAAGAATTCTGTTGGAAGGTGTGAAGGACCATATTGTGTCCAGCCTTCATGGGAAAGCCACTCCATTTGTAATGTGGAAGGCTTTGACAGATTTTTTCCAAAGTAGCAGCGACCAGAGGAAGTTGGCGTTGAAAGACAAGATCAGAAAAATAAAAATGGAGAAGGGCGACAGTATTCGAAAATATCTCTCGAAGTTTGTCCACTATAGGGATGAACTAGGAAGTGTTGGGATTACTGTTGATGATGAATACCTGGTGAGCTTGGATCTCCTTAGGCTTTTGAAGAGTTGGCAGAGCTACGAAGAATCTGTCAATGGACAGGAGAAATTTCTGAGATGGAAGCGACTTTGGTCAGATCTTGTGCAGGAGGAGATAAGGTGGGGTACCAAGGATGGCTCTTCATTGAAGAATGAAGATGAAGAGAACTGTGCCTTGGATGCCAAAGAAAGGAAAGGGAAGGGGAAGAAATTTCCTTCAAAATTTGAAGCTAAAGGAAAGAAACAAGATTTGTCCAAGGTGAAGTGTTTTCACTGTCACGAACATGGGCATTTCGCCACTAACTTCCCACAGAAGAAGAAGAACAAGAAGGCTGCTGCAGCTGTAGCTGGAGAGGCCTTAGCCTCGTAATTTTAACTTTATTTCTCTTTGGTCACATGCTTGGTTTCAAGCTATATGGGATCGGTGTGGTATCTTGATAGTGGTGCATCTTTCCATATGATGGGAGACAAGGAGTTGTTTAGTGACTTGGAGGAGAAGGACCTCCAGATGCATATAGAGATGGGAGACGATGGTCGATACAATGCGACCGGCATTGGGACCATTAAATTTGAGAGGGAGTCCAGTAATCATTTCTTGTTTAAGGATGTTATGCATGTTCCAGGTCTAAAGAAGAACTCGGTCTCGGTCGCAATGTTGGAAGACAAAGGTTATGATGTTTTTTTCCATGAGGGAAAAGCCTTCCTTTGACATAAAACAATGGGTCAAACCAAGAAGATAGTGATTCGAGTTAAGAATATCTACAAGATGGAGGTAGATGGTTGTGCTGCAATGGTGGGAAAAACAAAAGAAGTGGTGAGCCGGGATGAGGGCAAATTATGGCACAGGAGATTGTGCCATCTTCACCATGGCACTTTGAATATTTTGCAGTAGATTTCTACTAGAATTCACAAGGGTACTCTTGCGAAGTCAGATCAGTGCAAGGGATGTACTATGGGTAAGCTTGTGAAGACCACATTTTATAAGAAGGAGAATCGTGCTTCGGTGATCCTGGAGAGAATTCACACAGACGTGTGTGGACCTTTCTCAGTTGCTTCAACAAAAAAACACAGGTATTATGTTATATTTTTTGATGAATATTCTCATAGATGCTGGATCTTATTCATATAGAAGAAGAGTGAAACATTCTCAAATTTCTGTGAGTTTAAAGCATTGGTGGAGAAGGAGTCGGGGAAGCAAGTGAAAGCTCTACGGAGCGATAATGGTGGTGAATACATCTCGGGAGAATTAAAAGAATTCTGTAGCAAAGAAGGAATTCGAAGAGAACTCATACTGCCTCATAACCCACAGCGTAATGGGGTCACGGAGAGGAAGAACAGAACAATCGTGGCTGCTGCACGAGTGATGCTACATGACCAGGGCCTACCGATGCATTTGTGGGTGGAAGCATGCAACACTGTAGTTTATGTGCAAAACCGTTGTCCTCATAGAGTACTTGGCATGAGTACACCTGAAGAAGCTTTTACTGGTAAGAAGCTTGATATTTCTCATTTGAAGATTTTTGGCTCATCTGTTTACATTCATGTGACAAAGGACACTAGGAAGAAGCTGGAGCCGACTGCAGAAGTTGGGATATTTGTGGGGTGAACAGAAACACCCCATAATTATCGTGTGTATTTTCCAGATAGTCAGATGAATGTGGTGCGACGGGATATAAAATTCAATGAGGTGAAAGCCATGAATTTGTCACTTGAGAGGGAGCTACACTTGCATGTAGAGGAGGAACTTCTTGTTCCCAAAGATGAGCCTCTAGATGTGGATCAGCCACAAGAGGAGATTCATGGAGTGGAGGAGTCCACTCATGCAGAACCAAACATCAGATAAGGTAGAAAGCGTACCACAGAAGCTGAGAGACTGAAGCTTGATGCAGCACAGAATGTAGGAGTCCTTACATCACAGCGCAGACAGAGATAGTCACCTGACCGATTTACTGGATACATGGCTCTTATGAGCAAGTGTATCATGACAAAGCCATCTTCTTTTGAAGAAGCAGTGCAGGAGCCCACATGGGTAGATGCCATGGTGGAGAAGTATGACTCCATTATCAAAAACAATTCTTGGGATATTGTTCCAAGGCCTGTGGGAAAATCAGTTGTAGGATCAAGATCAATCTACAAGGTAAATCAAGCTGCTGATGGGAGCGTTGAGAAGTATAAGGCCAGATTTTTTGCTCGCGGCTTCTCACAGATCGAGGGGATTAATTATGAAGAAAACTTTGCACCTGTCGTACGGTATTCTTCCATAAGGAACATCCTTTCTCTCCCAGCATAGATGGGTTGGCACATTCATCAGATGGATGTGAAGACTGTGTTCCTTAATGGGATCATTGAGGAAGAGGTGTACATTGAGTAGCCTGAAGGATTTGATATCTTCAACAGCGAGTCGCATGTGTGTAGGCTCAAAAGAGCGGTGTATGGGTTGAAGCAAGCACCACGTGCTTGGTACACACGGATCGACAGCTATTTCACTGGACTTGGCTTCTCCAAGAGTGAGGCAGATGCAAACCTATACCAAATTGTGGTGGAGGGTAAGCTTTTAATCATTGTTCTTTATGTTGATGATTTAATATTAACGGGTGATGAGCAGTTGATACACTCATGCAAGGAAGATCTTGCAAAGGAGTTTGAGATGAAGGATTTGGGCCTCCTTTATTATTTCCTTGGATTGGAAATATGGCAGCGGGAAGGTGAAATGTTTGTGTCTCAAGGCAAGTATGCCCAGGAGATACTGGAGAAGTTTCACATGCAAGGTTGCAAGCCTATCGACACTCCTCTTCCAGGAAATTGGAGGAAAGAGGATGATACATCGGCAGAGGTAATGGATGCCATTGTTTATCGATAGTTGGTGGGTTTTCTCATGTATTTAGTTAATACAAGACCGGACATATGCTATGCGGTGAACCAAATTTCACAAGCGATGGTTAAGCCTACCAAGCTCTTTTGGAAGGCGGACAAGCATGTCTTGAGGTATCTCAGGGGCACACATGAGTATGGTTTATGGTATAGATAGAAGATGAGGTGAAGTTGCATGGCTTCATGGATGAAAATTGGGTAGGCAGCCCAACAGACATAAATAGCACACTAGGAGGGATTTTCAGTATCGGATCTACAATAGTTTCTTGGTACAGCAGGAAACAAATATCTGTGGCACTCAGTTTAGCGGAAGTAGAATAAGTGACAGCAAGTCAAGCTGCATGTGAGGCTATCTGGATGAGGAAGATCTTGGTTGGTTTGTTTGGTTCACTTTTGGATCCTACAGTGATACATTGTGATAATCAGAGTTGCATTAAACTCTTGATTAATCCTATGTTTTATGATAGATCTAAACATATTGATATCTGGTATCATCATATCATAGATTGTGTGCAGTGGAAGATCATGTTGCTTCAGTACATTCCTACGAAATATCAGGATGTAGATATTCTAACAAAGGCGCTCACCAGGAGAAAATTCGAATACCATACATGCAGGATAGGGGTGAAGGATAATCCCTATCTTGTTGAGAGGGAGTGTTGAGATTCAACAAGATGATGAGCTTAGTGAAAAGAGTCTCCTTCACTAAGTGGGCCCGCAGGCTATTTTTTGCGCAAGTCTATTTTTAGACTATGTCTATTTTTAGACATGGTGATCATATTTCAGAAGTTGCAGGATACTATTTGTGGATGGTTGATCAAGTTGGAAAAGTAAATGAAATTATATTTTTAGAATATTGGGTGAAGTCTTTTTATAGATCGTCAATCTAAAAATAGAAGTGTCGATTATTATTAGCTCTTAATAATAATCTGAAAATAAACAACAACTTATTCTGTTGGAGCACTTAGTTTCAGTGCACAGATTTGGAAAATCAGTGGGCTGAAGGAATTACACAATTCCTAGGGTTAACCGGTGGTTCATGCATGGAGGACTCAGTTAGAACTGAAGTGGAAAAGTTATGACAGAGTTGGAAGAGTAGTTCATGGAGGTGTTATTCAGTTTAACTCAATTATTGGAGTTAAACTCAATTGAGCTAGTTGTATATAGTCTAATTGAATGATACACTAGTGAGAGTGGAGTGAATTAAATAGTTAATTAATTCAAAAATAATAACTCATTAATCAACTGAACAATACAGTAGTTAACTACAGTGCATGGCAGTTCAAGTGGAGACCCAGTGGAGAGATAGGTGAAAGGGTAAGATGGACTATCTGTTGTGATTATAGTGATGCATTTATTGCACCACATACACATTGGAGTTTCCAATGAGGATTGTGCAGCCAAGGCAAGGGTAATTTGAATTCATTCAAAGCTATTCTTTAGCAGGGATTGCGCAATGGAGGCAGGCTATCAGGTGGAAAGAAATCGGTGCATGGATTTGAAAATTTCTTCTGGTTAGTGTGTGACGATTGATTGTACTGAGAGCTTGATGTACTAAGATTTGTATGAGATTGTTACATGATCTCCATGATACATAATATATGATAGTTGGGGTTTTCATCTTTAGGCTTTCCCGTTAAACAACTATGTTATGTGCGATTGTTTTCATTTATGATTCACATGTGTTTGCAGTTAATTTTCCGAAAAATATTAACAGTGGAATGATTCTTTATTTTGAAAGAAGTTAAATATTGTGATATTAGGGGAATCTGGATGTATGCATGCTTAGTGTATATAATGTCTACAATATGGTCTGTGGAAATTAGGGATTTTTCATGCTCCCAAATTTCATCTCAAAGAGGTTACCGTGGGAAAATAGTCATAACTCTCTCTTTGAGCATTGAATTGCAATTCTGTAAAAGGTGGTCGCAAGTGCATGGACTATAGTTTCTTATGTATCAGTTTTAGAGCCAAAGGAGGAAACAGGGACACGTAGCAAGTCATACAAGTTCGATCTACTAAACCATTCCATAATTAGGTCATCGTAGGAGGTTGGGCATAAATTTGTCTTCAAGAACCCAAATCAGGTCAGACCAGTGGCATTCGAAAGATGATTTAGAGGCCTAATTCAAGGCCAAATTTTAGATATTGAAGGTCTGAAATCATAGAGATAATTCAGTTTCAATATTGAGCTCCTCAAAATCAAGAAAAAGTTGTGTATTGTTTTTTTTAAATTGCATAAGTCTTGTTTGAAAAATCCGTTTTAAGTGATTCGAAAGGCCTATTGAGCATAGATATCAGTATTGGGTTCTAAAATGCCTTCTAAAAAGAATTCAACACCCATTAAGCCCTCATAGTACTCTACTATGACTCATGAAGATGAAGAATTCCAACATGATCTATCAAAATTACAAGAGAAAGTGCACTAAATTTCACTCTCACAAAGAGCAACAAACAATGAAATGGAAGTTTTGAAGAAAGGCGTGGAAGCGAAGATGGTTGGTTTGGAAAATAATATGGATGGTTTGAAGAAAGGCGTGGAAGCTAAGATGGATGACATGGAAGCTAGCATGGAAGCTAAGATGGATGACATGGAAGAAAAAATTAAAGAGAACATGGAAAAAATGAAGAATGATTTGAAAGTAGACATGGAAGGTTTGAAAAAGTTGATACAAGAAATGTTTCCTAATGGTGAAAATATAGTAGATGAAACTCATGATGAGAACAAAATAAATGTTAATCGTGATTTCATAAACTCTAATTTTGGATGGAAGAATCACCATATTCCAAAGATGGATATGAGGAAGTTTGATGGCAAGGATCCCGTAACCTGGATACTATAAATGGAGCAAAATTTTGATCTTAATAATGTGCAAAACACACAAAATGTACGCATTGAAAATTTACATTTAGAACAAAATACATTTGTATGGTATCGATGGCTTTTCTCTCATAAAAAAATTGTCACTTGGTCAATTTTTACGGAGGAAATGATAGAACATTATGAGGATACAAAGAGCAACACCTTCTTTATCCAATTGATAAATCTCAAACAAAAAGGTTCAGTGGGGGAGCACATTGAGGACTTCCAAAAATTAAATATAAGGGTAACTGGTATTCCAGAGGAACACAGGATTGATGTGTTCATAGGGACTTTAAAGGATAACATCCAACATGAAGTTTGCGTTTGGGAACCTGATTCATTGGAGAAGGCATTCAGGTTGGCAAGAAAAAATGGATGTAAAATTATGGCGACAAGGAAGCCTACCACTCACATCTATAAATATGGAAGTGTTGCTACTACTAGACTTCCACAACCTACAAGGTTGACACCACAACAATTGGAAGAAAAAAGAGCAAAAGGGCTTTGCTACAGTTGTGATAGAAAATACATTAAAGGTTATAAGTGTGATGAGAAGAAATTATTTTACATAGATTGTGAAGAGGAAGAAGAAAATGAACAAGAAACTTCAAAAGAAGAGTATATACACCAGGAACAAACCCTAGAATAAGAAGAAATTAGTCCAACCATATCATGTAATGCATTGAAAGGAATTACCACTCCTCAAACCCTCAAGATAGAAGGACATATCAAGAAGAAAAAGGTAATAGTGTTGATTGATTCGAGTAGTACCCATAATTTTATTCATTGTAAGGTAGCCAAGGAATTGAATTGTTTCCTATACCCAACACCATAATGTCAAGTGATGGTTACAAATGGAGGAACTATAAATTTCTTTGGAAAATGCCATAATATCAAGCTAGCCATGGGGGAATATGTATTGAATATTCCAATGCTTTCCATTCCAATGGGAGGTATTGATGTTGTACTAGGAGTACAATGGTTATAGTATTTGGGGACAATAGCTTTTAATTTTCAAGAAATTTTCTTGAAAATATTTTCGGAAGGAAAGGAAATTGAATTACGGGGTATCGCAGGGAATCCAGGAAAAATAATAAGCTTTAATTTCATGAAAAATCTTATGAATAAATAACAACGAGGTGTAATTTCACAACTATGATCACTAGAAGTTCCAACATCAAAATCATCTATTTCTCCAGATATCCAAAAATTCTTGGACAATCATTCCAAGGTTTTTGAAACTCCCAAAGGACTCCCACCTATTCCTGATCATGATCATGCTATTCATTTGATTCCAGGAAGTGTTCCTCCAAACATTAGGCCTTACATATATCCTTATGTCCAAAAGAGCGAAATTGAACGTATGATTGTAGAAATGTTAGGGGATGGTATAATTCAACCTAGTCAAAGTTATTTCTTTGCTCCAGTAGTATTGGTGCACAAGAAGGCTAGATCATGGCGCATGTGTCCAAATTATAGGCAGCTCAATAAGCTTACTATTAAAGATAAATTTCCCATTCCTGTGATTGAT
The DNA here is from genome assembly GCA_034641835.2 of Pinus albicaulis. Taxonomy (NCBI): domain Eukaryota; kingdom Viridiplantae; phylum Streptophyta; class Pinopsida; order Pinales; family Pinaceae; genus Pinus; species Pinus albicaulis. The sequence goes on along the minus strand of CM076575.1, from coordinate 244,257,294 downwards.
GAATTACTGGATGAATTACATGGAGCAATTTATTTTTTTAATTTGGATCTTCATTCAGGATATCATCAAATTAGAATGAAGACTAAAGATATTGCAAAAATAGCATTTCGAACTCATGAGGGTCATTATAAATTTTTGGTCATGCCTTTTGGCCTTACCAATGCACCTTCTACATTTCAAGGGTTGATGAATTCCATTTTCAAACCCTTCCTTAGAAAATTTGTGCTAGTATTTTTTGATGATATACTAATCTACAATAGGTCTTGGAAGGATCACATTCAACATGTTGACAGGGTGCTCAAACTATTGCAGGAGAAACAATTATATGCAAAAGCATTCAAATGTTTCTTTGGAGTACAAGAGGTGGAATATCTGGGTCATATTGTATCTCACGAGGGTGTTAAGGTAGACCCTAACAAAATTAAAGCCATTAAGGAATGGAAATTCCCCACAACCATAAAGAAGTTGCGAGGATTTCTCGGGTTATAGGGTATTATCGCAAGTTTTTTAATAATTATGGGAGAATAGCAGCACCTCTAACAACATTATTGAAGAAAGATGCATTTTCATGGACTCCTGAAGCAACTAAGGCCTTTGAACATCTTAAAGAGGCAATGTGCCTAGCACCGGTCTTAGCTACGCCAGACTTCACAAAAACCTTTTATTGTGGAATGTGATGCCTCAGGAAATGGAATTGGTGCAATTTTAATGCAGGAAGGAAGACCCATTGCTTTTGAAAGTCGTCCAATCAAAGGAAAGTATTTACAAAAACCTATTTATGAGAAGGAAATGTTAGCAATACTGCATGCACTAAAGAAATGGCGAACTTACCTAATGTGAAGACACTTCAAGGTAAAAACTGATCATGATAGTCTTAAACACTTTTTGGAACAAAGACTATCTTCAGAAGAGCAGCAAAAATGGGTCACAAAGATGTTGGGTTATGACTTTGAAATAATCTACAAAAAAGGAAAGCTTAATGTTGTTGCAGATGCACTCTAAAGAAAGGATGAAGAGGTGGAAGCATTGCTTTGTGCCATTTCTATTATCCAACCAGATTGGATAACTGAAGCAAGAGATGAATGGAAGAAGGACAAAGATGTATGGACACTCATTCAAAAGTTGCAGCAAGATCCTAGTACATCCGATACATTTAGTTGGAAAAATGATTCCTTATGGTACAAAGATCGCTTATATCTTTGTAAGAATTCCCAACTAAAACAAAATATTCTTCTGGAATTGCACACTTCTCCTTTAGGAGGACACTCAGGATTTTTAAAAACTTACCACAAGGTGAAGAAAGATTTTTTTTGGGATGGCCTTAAATCTGATATTCAAAAGTTTGTGGTGGAATGTTTGGTTTTCCAGCAGAATAAAGTTGAGACAATTAAGACCCCAAGTCTTCTACAACCTTTATCCATTCCAAGTCAACATTGGGAGGATATTTCAATGGATTTTATCACAGGTTTACCTAAGTCCGAAGGAAAGAGTGTCATCATGGTGGTAGTTGATAGACTTACCAAGTATGCACACTTTTGTGCATTATCTCATCCATTTAAAGCAAGTACAGTTTCTACTGCATTTATGCAAATAATTCAAAAGCTACATGGAAACTCGATGATTATTGTAAGTGATAGAGATCCCATTTTTACATGAAATTTTTGGATGGAATTATTTTCTTGTTTGGGTACTCAACTAGCTCATAGCTCATCTTATCATCCTCAATTCGATGGTAAAACTGCGATAGTGAATAAATGTTTGGAAGGATATATTCGTTGTTTTGTATCTGATAAGCAAGCACAATCGGTCAAGTGGTTACCTCTTACTGAATGGTGGTATAACACTTCCTTCCATACTCTAGCAAAAATAACCCCATTTATTGCACTTTATGGATATCATCGACCATCCATCACATCTTATTTAAGGGAAAATTCTAGGGTTCAAGCAGTGGAAGATCACATTGAGCATCAACAAGAAGTTCTCTAACTCTTAAAGGACAACCTAAATTTGGCACAAAATCGAATGAAACAACATGCATATCAACATCGCAGTGAGAGAAGTTTTGATGTAGGAGACTGGGTATTTTTACGGCTACAACCATACAAAAAAATTTCCCTCAAGCAAGCTAAGAAGGATAATAAATTATCGCCAAAGTAATATGGTCCTTCCAAGGTATTGCAAAATATTGGTACTATGGCATACAAATTGGAGGTTCCTGCTTCTTCGCGAGTGCATTTAGTTTTCCATGTTTCATGCTTAAAGAAGGTTATAGGGGACAAAATTCCAGTTCAAACAATATTGCTAGAGCTTAATCAGGAAGGAAAGACCATATTGGAACCTAAAGCTGTCGCGGAAACAAGAACTCGACAGCTACGAAATCAATCAATTTCATAGTATCTCATCAAATGGAAGAACTTACCCACTGAAGCTTCTACATGGGAGGATGAGAATTTTATACAAAAGCACTTGAAGCTACTCAAGAATTGAGGACAACACATTTTTGAAGGAGAAGAGCATGTTAGGTCCATATATTACTAGTATATTCCCTTATTGTTGGTAGTGTAATGCCCTTATTATTATTGTTATACCCCTGTAACCCCAATATTATTATTATTGTTCCCTTACATTATTATTGTTAGGTCGGCTAGGATTACATTATGGCCCCATGGACTCCTATATATAGAAAGGAGGTTTTGTTCATTTCAATCATCGAAGAATTTTTCATTTATGTAATGTATTGTAGGTTGCCCCCTCGAAGTGGCTGATTTCTAAGGCATTGATCTCTCTTCTCTCTATTTTTGGAGTTGGTTTCATAACACTCTATATTTCCCTCTCTCTCTCTCTCTCGACCCCCTAACATACACACTATCTCTCCATATCTATCTATATATTTATCTCTCTTTCTCCCTCCCTCCCTGTTCCTCTCCCTATCTCTCCCGCCCTCTTCCTCTCCCACTTTCTCTCTCCCTCTCTCTCTCTCTCTCTGTCTCTCTTCCTCTTCTCTCTCCATATCTATCTCTCTTCCTCCCTCCCTCTCCTTTTCTCTCCCTTCTTCCCTCTCTCCCCCCTCCATCTATATCTCTATCTCCCATTGTCTCCCCTTATCACACACAAAACCTACACACTGTCTCTCCATATCTATATATCTCTCTCTCCCTCCCTCTTCCTCTCCCTCTCTGTCTTCCCCTTCTCTCTCTCTCTCTTCCCATTCTCCCTTGTCACTCCCAATCCCTATCCACTTTTCTCTCTATGTCTTTCTTCCCCTTCCAACTCCATCTCTCTTCCCCTCTCTCTCCTCTCTCTCAATTCCTCTCTCTCACTTTCTCACCCACCTCCCTCTATCTCTCCCTCCCATCACACACTAATGATAGAATATAATGTTTAGATGTTTCAACGATTTATATTGAGAGTTATACTTATATATTTTTTTATTATTATACATGTATCCATTACAAATATATTTAGCCGAACTTAAAAAAGTTTACAAACTTTCTTACATTACATCTACACATTAATATGAATATTAGATAATAATATTAATTGGGCCCATGGTATTTGGCCCATAAGCTTTACCTAAATAAAACATCCTTTTTGAGTGTCGTTAAATATAAAGCCAATTATGGACTAAATATAAAAAGAAGGTTTATTTATTTATCATACCTCTTGTTTATTTATATTTTTATCTATTTACCATACCTATTTATTCCTCATTAATATTTATTTATTTCAATATGGTATTTGACCCATGGTATTTAGCCCATGATATTAATATTAAATTGTTCCATGGTATTTGGCCCATTGTTTTAATAATAATTTTCTCCATGGTATTTGGCCCACTGTTTTAATAATAATTTGTTCTATGGTATTTGGAACATAGGCTTCACCTAAATAAAACTTACTTTTTGAGTTTTCTTAAATATATAAGGAGGTTTATGGAGTAAATAAAAAATGGGTTTTATTTATTTACCATATCTCCGGTTTATTTATATTTTTATTTACTTACCATACATTTTTGAGTGTTCGTAAATATAACTTTGGGTTAAACGGTAGGGATAATTATTAAAAATATATTAATTACAAATAAGGCCACATTACAAAATATTTACAAACTTTCTTACATTACATCTACACATATATCTTGTTTTATTTATTTACCATACCTTTGGTTTATTTATATTTATATTTATTTACCATACATTTTCCAGTGTTAGTAAATATAACTTTGGGTTAAAAGGTATGGATAATTATTAGAAATATATTAATTACAAATAAGACCACATTACAAAATGTTTACAAACTTTCTTACATTACATCTACACATATACCCTATATATTGGGCTGACATTACACCAGCCTAGATCCGTCTTAACCCCGGATCTATCAAAAGAAGAGAGGGATAAAATCTCTGGAGGTGCAAACCTCTTTTTTGAGTGCAAAACTTAAGGAAAGGTTTGCACCTCCAGAGATTTGATCCCTCTCGGCGCTTGATAGATCTGGGGTTAAGATGGATCTAGGCTGGCTTCAGTCATGTGTGGTCATACAAAATTTGTTGAATATCTAATTATTTTAATCATTTTAAATATGATAAAAGTGTTTAAGATTAATGATGAATGATGAGACAGTTACTAACTTGAATGATGAAAAATGATGAAATAAAAATTTTAAGTGAAAAGTGACAATGTAACAATGTTGAATGATAGAAAATGTGATTAATAAGAATGAAGTCAATTACAAACAATCTTCATTGTGATAAAAAACTATTTTATTTTATTGTTTTTATTATCACACATTTAGTTATTCTATATTACCCTGTTTGAATGAAAAGTGATTAACAATGTTGAATGATGGAAAATGGGAATAATAAGGATGTAGCCAATTACAAATGGTTATAGCTTCAAGAAGAAGACATTTTAGGTAATTGAAAATTTTATTTATGATGAAAATTCAAGTTTTGTATTTATGGTGGAATTATTGAAACACATAAGTCAATTCATGTCATGAATAATGTTTATGTGCTCACACTAAGAGTGTGTGTGTATGTTTTGTGCATGACATAGAGATATAGATGGAAGGGGGGATAGAGAAGAGAAGAGAGATGCAAAGACAAGGTGGGGAGGAAGAGATATAGATATGGAGAGAGAAGTGTTGGAGAGAGAGAGAGAGAGTGAGAGTGAGAGAGATGGAGTGAGAGCGTGTATGTTTGGGGGGTGAGTTAGCGAGATAAAGAAGGAGAGACAATGGGAGATAGAGATATAGATGTAGGGGACAAATATGTGCTTACACTGAAATCAATGCACACTATTAATCTAATTAGTTTTAAGTTAATGTACATCATACATCTAGTTGCATCAAATCAGAAATGAACATATACACTTAAATCAATGCATCTAGTGCAAACAATCAAATAGGATTAGAAATAAAATTCTACACTAAAATCAATGCAACTTATGCAAAAAATCAAATAGGATTAGAAAGAAAAATATACACTAAATTCAATGCATATATTGCAAGCAATAAAATAGGATTAGAAATCAATATCTACACTGAAACCAATGCATAGAGGGGAGAAGAGAGATGAAAATATAGGGTGGGGTGGAAGAGATATAGATATGGAGAGAGAAGTGTTAGAGAGAGAGAGAAGGAGGAGAGAGAGAGAGAGAGAGAGTCAAAAAGGGAGGGGAAGAGAGAGAGAGTGAGAGAAATAGATATATATGGAGAGAGTGTGTGTATGTTTGGGGGGTGAGATGGAGAGATAAAGAAGGAGATACAATGGGATATAGAGATATAGATGGAGGAGGCAGAGATGTGCTCACATTGAAATCAATGCACATTATTAATCTAATTACTTTGAAATTAATGTACATCATACATCTAGTTGCATCGAATCAGAAATCAACATCTACACTGAAATCAATGCATATAGTGCAAACAATCAAATAGGATTAGAAATAAATATCGACACTAAACCAATGGATCCAGTGCAAGAAATCAAATAGGAGTAGAAATCAACATCTGCACTAGAATCAATGCATTGAGTGTAAGGTATTAAATAGGATTAGAAATCGACATCTACACTTAAATCAATGCATCTAGTGCAAGTGATCAAATACGATTAGAAATCAATATCTACACTCAAACCAATGAATCTAGTGAAAGCAATCAAATATGAGTAAAAATCAAAATCTAACTAAGATAAATGCATCTAATGTAAGGCATTAAATACGATTAAAAATAGACATCTACTTTGAAATCAATGAATCTAGTGCAAGTGATCAAATTGGATTAGAAATAAACTACTACACTCAAATCAATACATCTATTTTAGTGAAAAAAAAAATGTTCATGACTTTATATATCTAACTTATATGTATATATGTGTCTTTGTATGTCTCTTTTTTCTTCCCTCTCTCTCACCCTTCCATTCTGTGTCTATCTCCCTCCCTCTCTCCTTCTCTCTCTCCCCTCCCTCTCTCCCCTGTATATATCTCACCACCTCTCCCTCCCTTTCTCTATCTTTATCTTCTTCCCTCCCCCCTACCATCTATATCTATACCTCACTCCATATATCCTTATTTGTCTCCCTATCCCATCCCCTAAAACACATCTCTCTTAGTCTCTCTCTCTCTGTCTCTCTCTCATTTTCTTTGTCTCTCTCTTCTTCCCTCTTTCCCCCTAATTCTATATCTCTATCTCTCGTTGTCTCTCCTTATTTATCTCTCTTTATCATCCTGTATACATTATCTCTCCCTATATGTCTATCTATCTATCTCTCCCTCTTCTTGTCCCTCTCTATCTCTTCCTCTTCTCTCTCTCTCTCTCTCTCTCTCTCTCTGAGCCCCCAAACATACACAATATCTCTCCATATCTATCTGTATATTTATCTCTCCTTCTCCCTCCCTCCCTATTCCTCTCCCTCTCTCTCCTGCCCTCTTCCTCTCCCACTTTCTCTCTCCATCCCTCTTCCTATCTCTCCCTCTGTCTCTCTTCCACTTCTCTCTCCATATCTATCTCTCTTCCTCCCTCCCTCTCTTTTCCTCTATCTTCTTCCCTCTCCCCTCCCTCCATCTATATCTTTGTCTCCCATTGTCTCCCCTTATCACACCAAAAAAATACACACTCTCTCTCCATATCTATCTATCTCTCCCTCCCTCCCTCTTCCTCTCCCTTTCTCTCTTCCCACTTCTTTCTCTCTCTCTCTCTCTCTTCCACTCCTCCCTTGTCACTCCCTCTCTCTATCCACCTTCGCTCTCTGTATTTCTTCCCCTCTCTCTCTCCTCTCTCTCAAGTCCTCTCTCACTTTCTCACCCACCTCCCGCTATCTCTACCTCCCATCACACACCAATGATAGGATATAATGTTTAGATGTTTCCACCATTTAGATTGAGAGATATACTTATATTTTGCTATTATTATTATACATATATCCATTACAAATATATTGAGCCAAAATTTAAAAATTTTACAAACTTTCTTACATTACATCTACACATTAATATGAATATTAGATAATAATATTAATTTGGCCCATGGTATTTGGCCCACAGACTTCACCTAAATAAAACATCATTTTTTAGTGTCCTTAAATATAAAGCCAATTGTGGAGTAAATATAAAATGAGGGTTTATTTATTTATATAAAAAGAAGGTTTATTTATTTATCATACCTCTCGTTTATTTATATTTATATTTATTTACCATACCTATTTATTCCTCATTAATATTTATTTATTTAAATTTGGTATTTGACCCATGGTATTTAGCCCATGGTATTAATAATAAATTGTTCCATGGTATTTGGCCCATTGTTTTAATAATAATTTGTTCCATGGTATTTGTCCCATTGTTTTAATAACAATTTGTTCTATGGTGTTTGGAACATAGGCTTCACCTAAATAAAACTTTATTTTTGAGTTTTGTTAAATATATAAGGAGGTTTATGGAGTAAATATAAAAATGGGTTTTATTTATTTACCATACCTAGGGAGTAAGTATAAAAATAGGTTTTCTTTATTTACCACACCTCGAGTTTATTTATATTTTTATTTATTTACCATACATATTTGAGTGTTCATTAATATAACTTTGGTTCAAAAGGTAGGGATAATTATTACAAATATACTAATTACAAATAAGGCCACATTACAAAATGTTTACAAACTTTCTTACATTACATCTACACATCTCGATGCAATAAAAGTTAAAATTAATTAGTAAAACTATGTAAATTCCTTTTAATTCATTAAAAATAACAGAAATAATAATAAATCATGTAAACATGTATGTGGGAATTTGGTTTGTTTATGAAGAAAAATGGTTAAAAGTGATGGTAATGGGTGAATGAAATGATGCCAAAACACATGGTTTCATAAAAAAAATTATGACAATTTGGAGGCCCAACAGCTGCAAACCAAAACGTGACGAACCCTCGTATTTGACCAAGGATGTTACAACTCCCAACAGATTCTCAACTTCAATTATCAACCCCTGGTTCTTAAAAATTTAGAGGTGACAATGCTATATGCACAGTGGGCTAGGTTATACTCATGTCACTCCTATTCATGAAATCAAATCAAGGTGTATTCTAAATACAAAGGTGAAAATGTCATTCATCAAATGTAAATGCTAATTAAAATTGCATGAGGGAAATTAGGCTAATCTATTTGCAGAAATAAATTTTGCCACTCTACTTGCACACTTGATTTAAATTAGTAACCTACTTTTCATGCATCATTTATCTACTCACACTTGCGTGAAAATGAGGAATACAATCCTTATCATTCCTATGAAGAAACATACTCATTCTATCTCTATTTTTCTATCTTATGGTTGTAGTGATGGAAGGATGAGGTTGGAGTGGTTCTAGAGTCTTCCCTAATCATCAAATCATAGTGTGGGGGCCATTATTCAACTTAAATATGCCATAGTCAAAGTATGGAGAAAAAATGTTAGAAGGAGGTGAATGAAGGGTGTGGGAGCCCCTTATCCAAGATTAGTACCCCTCAGAGGCCTATCTTGCACCCAAGTTTAATAATGTCCTTCATCTACCCTGACAGAGTTAGGTAACTAGAAAGAAGATGAAGAGGTCTAGGTGGATGTGGAAAGGTGTGCCCACCCATGCAAACTAGCACAATTCTTTCATCTAGCTAAGTACATGCATTAAATGACCAATAATACAATGAGATAAATTACCATTGAAAAGATGAGTTGAATTTTATTAAGTTCCAATATATCATACAACACTCCCTGATTTCCAAACCAATGACACCAACTTCTAAGTTACAAAAACTAGACATGCAAAAATGATTACAGCTGAAATTTACCAATTTCCAATAAATCTTAAAAAAATATTTTTGGTTTGTGATTGTGGATCTTTCTAATCACTCTTCCCACAAAAGAGGTGATAAGAAAGGCTGCAATCACAAGTTTTTATAATATAACATCTACTTAAATAAATAAAGAATTGCAATACTCTAAAACAAGAACAAGAAAGAAATACAAGAGAGGGACTAAAGCCTATGCGTTGGGCGTCAACCCAAGGGTTTCATCCCTCCAAAACTAACTCAAATTTAGATCAATAGTAAACTTCTCATTAACATAAAATTATAGTCACATACACCATGAAAAATAAGAATGACAATGTGAAGCACTAGGCTCATAATAGCTATTTTAGCTGCAACCAAAATTCGAATCCTAATGAGCCTTTCAGTTGGTTTATTTATACAAAAAACAATTGAGGGGAAACTTCCTTGAAAGGAGGAATGCTCCCCTCCAAAATCTCGAGATTTCTAGATCTAGTTCCCTTTGTCCTTGTCATGCACTTGGAGTTCCTTGCCTGCTAGTGAATTCGAGTTGTTGGAGAGGATTATGTGATCTCAAGCCAAGTTATGGAGTTAATGAGGTGGACAAGCTCCCTATATTCCATATAGGTGTATCCATCGAGCCTTTGCATGGTAAATATATCCAAAAATACTACTTTGACCTGCATATTAATCACATTAGGCCATGTAATATGAAAAACACATTTTATTCTTCCTACTAATCATATTATGACTAAAAATGTGAATTAATGTGAGAAAAGGGGAGTTTTAAGTGCTGAAGGATAGCACAATGAACTTCAAAAGATACCTATTGATGGGACCCATCAAGCGGTCCCAAATTCTACCAAAGAAATATCTTCCTTTCCTTATAGAGATCCTTCAACAATACATTAAGACCATAAGATGGCTTCCACAAGTGCCAAGATCCTCTTCACAAATTCTTCCAACAAGATCACAAACGTAAGGCTAGTCCTCTCACTATACTATAGAATAGATAAAATCTCGAACCAATATATATATATATATATATATATATATATATATATATATATATATATGCCATAGATCTCAGAGAAATAGATCAAATATCAAACCAATATATATTCCACATATATCAAAGAACTAGATCATATCTCAAACCAATATATATGCCACAGACCTTAGAGAAATAGATTGTAACACCTCCAGTTTAAATTTTTTTTTTTTTTTTCTACTCCCCCTATATACTGGGGTTTCCTCTCTATTTACCTAGTTATTTGAATAATGAGTTCAGAAATTTAACTTTAGTTCCCTCTTGCTAAAATTTCCTCTACTCATCTAGTATCTCTCCCTTCCTAAAAGCATTGAACATTCCCCCTGTATACCTTTCAACCAAGTATATAAACTTCCATACCCCTTTATATTATCATGGGATGTTTTTTTTTCTAGACATAATATAAACATAGACTCTATGGACGTACATACTTTTCAATAACCTCACCTAACACATATATATACAACACATATATCTTTGAATCCACACACACATATATATATATATATATATACCACCTATATGTATATAACACATATATATAAAATGCATTTATCGAACATATCTTTTGATCACCTCATATAACCCATATATATATGTAACACACCTCTTGTTAATATCATTGAATCCGCATATATGTATATATATATATCACATTACATATATATAACACCTATATAACACACATATATAACATGTATATCTAAACCCTTTAATAATATGAATTTAATGCACACACATATATATATATATATATATATATATATATATATAACCTATATATATATTTATGACACCCCCTTTGATATTAGCATTGAATTCGTATAACTATAATCACCTATATATTCCATTTGACAATATGCTTGAACCCGCACCAAGCATGTATTAAACATAATATACCCATATCTCAATAACACATTGAAATATCACTATTGTATATAATACAGTGGGTACGTTCTCATAGCTGAGTACGTCGATGAGTCTAAGGCGGCAAGACCATTGATATACATAACAGGGACTCGGCTATTTGTTATGCCACGTCGACACGGATTATTAATGGATATGACAGTGGTCCAGCTATCAATTACGCGGCGTCGAGACCTACCCATTCCGGTCTATACCTAACCCTAATCATAAAATTCGGTGGCGTTGTTTTACTTTTCCACCCTGTTTCTAATTCGTCGCGGTAGGGTACGTTATTCTTAGTTTATACTTGTATGAATATTACCGCCTGCAATGATGTTACCAGCTATGCGTTTTGACGTTCATTGCATCGAGTTATAATGGTTTTGGTTTAACGTGTGGGATTTCATCTTGATGTTTGATGGTTTGGTATGCAGGGACGGCGTCTCGCTCAGGAGATTGGAGTACCAGACGCCGTCGTTTATAGATCCATGCCCCAGCAAATATGTTACGTGTAGCGTTTCCGTTTGTATCCCCGCCTGGCCCAGCACTGTGCGAGCCAAATTCTGCATTTCAGTACCTCGTTTGCAACTCTTTTACATCACCGAGTACCACGATGTTGACTAAGCTGGGTTGTTTTCCAAATCGACTTTGGGATTCTCTGCCCTTCTGGGGCAGTGGGATTAGGGTTTCTCCTACCCTTCCGACTTATCTCGGCGGCATCCACTCACTTCTCCCTCTGCTGGTTAATATCTATATAGCTAGCTCCGTTTACAGTTGAATCTTATTCTGTTTGGGGTGATTGTTTTTATTTCCAACTCGTTCACCGAGGGCGCGAATCTTTCCATGGGGATTTGATACAGGAGTCCCAGGTCAGCTTGAAGGTATGAGAGTTTGTACGTAAAATTTCTATCGTTCTTTACATTCTGCAATTCATTTTGATATCTTTAGGTAATGCTGTATCTAAATCGTTTATGGATTGTTTGTGCAGAGGGTGCAGACGACGGGGTTTCTCTGGCCGCGCTCTTGCTATCCTTGTTTTTCTTATCCTAGGTGTTGGTAGGCTGCGTGGATGTGAAGACGAGTTGTTTTACTCGTAAGGGTTTCCTTTTACAGGTCTCTTACTGTCGCACTCAGTATGCATCGCAATGGATAAAAGCCCTAAAATGGGTTTTCCTCCTGTCGACACGCCGAACGCTTTGTTAACTTGTTATCCTACGTCCCGACGCCTGATCTCAGGTTTCTTTGCGCCCAAGTGTGATAGCCTCCCCATGGCTGCCGTGCTACTATTTTTTTTTGTATTGACTACTTGTGTTGGTTTTTTTTTTTTCTCTGTTTAAATCGATGCGATACCAGGGTCGAAAGAGAGCCCTATTCTCAGGTTACTCACTAGTTCGGCCATCTGATTGCAGAGATTTACGCATTTAATTTATTTTTCTGTGCTTTCCGAAATCTGGTATTGTTCTAGAACCAACGCTAACTGTCAGAACTTATTTTATGGCGATGTTTATATGTTTCGTTAACATGGCTCAGTCGTGACTATGGTCAACAGCGTTCTGGCCGTTCGCCTCCAAACTATGTCGATTTGTTTCGCTGTAGCTTGCGATATTGACCAGCGAACCTTGCCAGGGGAAGAGCCGAACTCCTCCGTCGGTAACTCCCTTCCCTTAACGCGATTGCGCCTCTATATTTCTGTTGTTTTTAATGCTAGTAATATCCTTCATGGAAACAAGCATGGCTGCAACGCCTTGATAACTCATTATAATACCTTAACAACCTTCCACCTGCGGCATATGGACCGTGATACCTTGCATACAGGGTGGTTACTCGGTCATGGTTATCTCCGCGTCATTTCATAGTTTTAATGTTGCTTTTGTTACCTACGCGTTAATTCCTATTTTTTATTGTTGCGTCTGATGCCTATCATCATTTAAAATATGAGTGTTCATATGATAAATAATATCCATATGATAGATAATATGAATATAGATAATAGGTATTCACATGCCGGTTTAGAACTACATGTTTAAAATATACCGTCGGTTTTACAATCTGTTCACTCCATCTCATGCTTAAACAAAACCTAAAATGCCGTGGACGTTAATGGCTGTACAATTCGAGGGTATTGTATTGAAACAGGCCCACTGCATAGTAAATTGAATAATCACCATGGTTTAATATAGTTTGACCGTTCACCAATTCGCATAGATATATGGTACACATATATATATATATATATTTTTCACCAAACTATTCTTTTATAATCGTTGTTACAATGAGTTATTGTTTTAACTCACGGCTCTTATATTTTATTTTTAATGCATATATATATGTATTGTTATTATTTTAGCTCACGACTCTTATATTCTATTTTTCTTTTGATGCATATAATATGTATTCGATAGTGATTAAATAGAGGACCTTAATTATAAATTAAGTCTTTTGCTATGATACTTGTTTCAAGGATTAAAGGTAGATTTAGAAATGCAATATATACACTTATAAATGTTATAAATGCTATAATTCTCCTATAGAGTAGAATTACTTCATTCTCTAGCAAAATTTCGCATTTCATATTCTAATGTCTTTACTTTCTTTTCTTTTTTTTGTACCATGTAAACTTCAGTTCTTCTACAATATTTTTCTAGCATACATATGAGCATATAATATCACCTTTGTATCTACATGAAACAAGATAATATTTAATTATCTGTGGAGACTAAGTAACTTCATATTTAAACCGACCTTGGTTTAGAGTTTCTGTGGTTTCTACTCTATGGATTTCTGGTCTACAACTAAACAGAATCTGGAAGGTGAATGCCTTAGGATGGAATCTGTTAAATGTAGTACTAAAATCAATCATACGAATTCCCTTAAATTTTATATGTAGCCAATTCATACCATAATACATCAAAATGAACAAGAATTTCAGAAACATACCACTATTGCAATTGACCAACCTCCCAACCTTAGAGTCCTCTTTGTCTCCCAGAACTCACCCCCGAGCTGAGATCACCTCCATCATAGATCAACCTCTGATCTGCTTAGGAGCAGCTTATTTAAGCTCATGTTTCCCCAAAGCATGTTTCTAATTCTGCGTCCAGAATAGCAAGATGCTTTCTTTCCTGTTTAGACTAGGCTTCCCATTTGGGAATCTTTAAAGTTGTTTTATGCTTTTCCTCAGCTTTTCCAGCTTTTCTTACCTCTTCCCAACTACTTTCCTCATCATTGGGGAAATTTAGATTCCTCTTCAAAATCTAAATTAATTTCTTTCAAGGATTTTTGAAAGATTGTGGGGATTTGTTGCCGTATCCATCCTCATGGATTTGGCAAGTGATCTCTAATTCTCATCTTGGTCAAAATGCACAATCATTTTATTTATTTCCTCAAATTAAATATGCAAGTACATTCACACCATACTTATCCTTTGGGGTCCACCCCCTTAGGATTAAAGTTCAAATGTCTAACTTTAAAAGTTCAACACACAAATTGGGGGTGTTACATATTCCCCCTCTTAAAATAAACACCGTCCTCGGTGTTGTTATTCAACTACTAGAGTTTACATAAACAAAAACGAATATTTTTCCATCATTTCAGCTTCCTTTTCCCAGGTAGCTTCTTCAGCAGTAAAGTGCTTCCATTGCACTTTTACTCTGGCCACTGTTCTGTTTCTCAATTCAATTTCTTCCCGCTCCAATATTTGAAGCGGTTCTGGCAGAAACTCCCCTTCTGGTTCCACCTGTACAACATTCCAATCAACTATGTGAGAATCATCATGCACATATCTTTTTAGTCATGAAATATGAAACACATCATGCACTCTAACATGGGGTGGTAGGGCCAGCTTGTAAGCCAATGGTCCCACCCTTTCTAAAATTTCAAAAGGCCCACAATATCTAGGAGCAAGTTTTGCACAACTTCCAGCATAAAGTGTGCTCTTTTTGGGTTTGATGCGCAAATACACATGATCCCCTACTTTGAATTCTCGGTGCACTCTTTTCTTGTCAGCATAGCTTTCCTGACGATCTTGTGCTGTCTTCATATTTATTTGTATCTGGTTAACAATTCTTTCCATCTCTTGTAAGGCATGAGGCCCCAGCATTAATTTATCTTCTGGTTGGCTCCAGCTCAAAGGAGTACGACACTTCCTTCCATATAATGCCTCAAACGGACTCATTTTAATAGAAGATTGGTAACTGTTATTATAGGAAAATTCAGATAAATGCAGATACTCCTCCCACTTTGATGGTCTATCCATCACATACATTCTCAACATATCCTCCAAAATTTGATTCGTCCTTTCTGTTTGCCCGTCAGTTTGAGGGTGATAGGCAGTACTAAAATTCAGCTTAGTACCCATCCCTCCAAACAATCCTTTCCAAAATACTGCTGTGAACTTAGCATCTCGATCTGAAACAATTACTTTGGGAACTCCATGAAGCCTTACTATCTCCTTCAAGAAAACATTTGCTTCTTGAGCTGTTCCGAAAGTAGATTTTACTGGTATAAAGTGGGCAACTTTTGTGAGAGTGTCTACTACTACCATTACAGAATCATGTTGATATTTAGTTTTGGGTAATCCTGTTATAAAATCTATGGAAACTGTGTCCCATTTCCATTCTGCAATTGGCAAAGGGTTTAAAATCCCTTCTGGGTGTTGATGCTCAACTTTGACTAATTGACATTCCATACATCTACTTAAATACTCTGCCACATCTCTCTTCATTCCTGGCCAGAACAACTTCTTCTTCAAGGCTGTTAACATCTTTTGCTATCGTGGATGTCCTGCATAGGGCTATTTGTGATATTCATCTAAAATTTCATTTTGCAATGACTCTATATTTGGCATATACAACCTGTTTTTGTAATAGAGTAGCCCTCTTTGGTTTTTAGTGAAATCAGTTTTACCCCTTTTTTGTAGTTTCACCAAGAGTGCTTCATAGTTGGGATCTTGATTTGCTGCTTTTCCCACCAATTCCTCTATCTCCATCTGGGCACTACTCCCAATGTTGTTTAGATGTTGACAAGCATTTCTACTTGATGCATCAGAACCTTTATTTTCTTTTCCCTTGATATGCTTTATATCCATATCAAATTCACTTAAAAAGGACAGCCATCTGGCTTGTCTTGCATTCAGGTCAGTTTGGGAAAATAAATATTTGAGGCTAATATGATCAGTCATCAATGTGAATTTTTTTCCCAGAAGATAGTGCCGCCACATTTTCAAAGCATGGATAACAACTCCGAATTCTAAATCATATGCACTATAATTATGTTCATGTATTTTCAGTTTTCTAGATTCATATGCAATAACTGAATTTTCCTGCAATAGGACTCCAACTAGCCCTTCTCTGCAAGCATCTGTACATACAACAAACTCTTTATCAGGATCAGCAATTTTTAATATAGGGGCTGAAATAAGTTTTTGTTTTAATTGTTCGAAACTGTATTGACATTTCTCAGTCCACACGAACTTGACACCCTTTCTTTGCAATGAAGTGATGGGATGTGCTATGGCAGAAAATCTCTCCACAAATCTACGATAATAACCTGCTATCCCCATGAATGATCTTACTGCTGAAACATCGGTTGGAACCGGCCATTCTTTAATTGCTTTTATCGTTTCAGGGTCAACTGTAAGGCCTTTTTCAGAGATAATATGACCCAAATATTGAATTTTATCCTTGTCAAATTCACATTTACTGAAATTAGCATATAGCTGATTTTCTTTCAAAGTTTGTAACACTATACGTAAATGTTCTTTATGTTCCTCTTTGTTTTTGGAGTAGACTAAAATATCATCTATGAACACCAGAACAAATTTATCCAAATATTTATTTAACACACTGTTCATCAGACACATAAAGGTGGCAGGGGAATTTGTCAATCCAAAAGGTAGGACTACAAATTCGTAGTGTCCATACCGGGTTCGAAAAGCTGTTTTGTTAATGTCTTCTTCCTTGATTCTGAGCTAGTGATACCCAGTTCTTAAGTCAATCTTGGAAAAGACTGAGGCCCCTCTAACTTGATCAAAAAGATCATCAATTCTAGGAAGTGGATATCTATTCTTAATGGTCAACTTGTTCAGTTGGCGATAATCAATGCACATCCTGAACGTCCCATCCTTATTTTTCACAAATAATACCGGTGCTCCCCACAGAGACACACTTGGTCTAATGTACCCTTTGTCCAATAATTCTTACAGCTGCATCTTCAGCTCCATAAGTTCTGGCGGACTCATTCGATAGGGGGCTCTGGAAATAGGTGTGGCTCCCGGCACCAGATTTATGGAAAAGTCAATTTCTCTTTTTGGGGGGAGATGAGGAATCTCATCCAGGAAAACATCTTTAAATTCCCTTACCACCGGTAATTCATTCAGCAAATTTTCTTCAGTTCTCTATTCCACTTCTTCCACATGTACTGCATAAACTTGGTATCCTTTTCTAGCTGTTGTTTTCAATTGTAAGGCTGATATTTGTCTTACTGAAATGGATTTCGTTTTTCCTTTTAATGTAAAAGGTTTCCCTTCTTCATCCACACAATGTAGTGTTTTATCCCAGCAGTTCATCAGAGCTTTTTTCTTTTCCAGCCAGTCCATTCCTATCAGCAAGTCATAGGATACTAATGGCAATATGTTCAAATTTACTTCTGTTGGAAAGCCATTTAATTGTATTGCTGTTTTGGGCAATTTCTGTGTGAATTTTCTCTTAGTTCCAGTGGCCAGCTGTACCAACCATGACTGCTGAAACTTCTCAGGTTTAATTTTACATTTTTCTACAATTCCAGGACTAATGCAACTCAAGCAAGCACCTGGATCAATCAAAACAGTAACAGGTAGGTCAGAAATCTTACCCTCCATTTCCACCATGGTTGCTTGATGTTCTGCTTGCCGATTTTCCAATGCTCCACTGATAGTTGGTATATTTCTGGCTATGTCATTTACTGTTGTTGCCTCTCACTCCCTGCTGATCATATGAATATTTCAATGGGGGCAGTCCCTCATCATATGGGGTTCTCCATAGCCCCAACACTTCAAAGGTTCCTTCATTCTGACTGTCCCTTCCTTTTTATTATTCCCTTCTACTTGTTTTGAAGCCACTTGGGACTGAGCAGTTTGGCTTTCTTTTGGTTTATTGAATTTTTTCCGCTGATGATCTCTGCCAAAATTTCTTAGATATGTTGGTTTTGGTCTTTTCCCTTTGAACTCACCCTTGTTCAGCCAGCTCTTCCCTTGTTCAGCCTTACCTTTAAACTGCTGATAGAATAATCTTGCTCTTCTAACAGCTTCATCCATTGTCTTTGGGTTGTCAAACTCAATTTTCTCCTTGTACACAGTAGGTAAGCAATTCAAAAACCTTTGGACCTTTGCTTTTTCTTCCCTAATGTAAGGGACATATCTCAGTAAATTGGTAAACTTAGTGACAAACTCATCGATAGTGAGCTGTCCTAGTCTAAGTTCATGGAATTCTTTAGCTTTATCATCATAATAACGTTCGTTCAAATAACGATTTTTGAACTTAGCCTGAAAATCTTCCCAAGTAACTATCTTTTCATCAATGGCATGCACCATTTTTGTCTCTTCCCACCACAGTTTAGCCTTTCCTTGTAGCTGATACACAGCTAATCTGGCCTTCAGATTGCTCTCATATTCATAAACTTGGAAATACTTGGTCATGTTCAGCAACCAAGCTTCAGCATCTTCTTCCTTCTCCCCATCATAGGAGGGAGGTTTAATCTTTCGGAATTCCCCCTGCAATTCTCTTTTCTGCTTATGTTGATGTCTAGCAGCATCATCATCATCAGACTCATCCATATTTCTCTTTCCGGAACCTTCGCCTTCTTCGCTGTTCCGGGAAGTTAGTTCTCTGATGAGATTTTCCTACTCCTTACTGGCTGATGACAACATGTCATTCTGGCTTCTTAGTTCAGCCAGTTCTCGTTGCAACCGGTGCAACATAGCCATTACCAGGGCATTGGGATCTGGAGTAGCAAATTCATCACGTAGATCCACATAAATTCCTCCCTCTTCAGCCATGTTTGCACCACTGTACACACTCATAATATTGGTTAGTGAAATTGAAAGAAGTAACAACAATTTCTACAATGTTCATTTATAAGACTGGCATTCAGAATTCAGTGAGCACAGTAACAACAACCCAGTTTTGTAACTTGGGCTCTAACACCATTTGTAACACCTCCAGTTTAATTTTTTTTTTTTTTTTCTTCTCCCCCTATATACTGGGGTTTCCTCTCTATTTACCTAGTTATTTGAATAATAAGTTCAGAAATTTAACTTTAGTTCCCTCTTGCTAAAATTTCCTCTACTCATCTAGTATCTCTCCCTTCCTAAAAGCATTGATCATTCCCCCTGTATACCTTTCAACCAAGTATATAAACTTCCATACCCCTTTATATTATCATGGGATGTTTTTTTTTCTAGACATAATATAAACATAGACTCTATGGACATACATACTTTTCAATAACCTCACCTAACACATATATATTCAACACATATATCTTTGAATCCACCTATATATTCAACACACATATCTTTCGATCCACATATATATATATATACCACCCATATACAGATGTTCATTTATTGTTACATGCATAATGCATTTATTCTAACACATCTTTTGATCCCCCATATACCCCATATATATATGTACTACACCTATTGTTAATATCATCATTGTATATGGACACGTTGGGCAATGTTCAATAGCCGAGTACGATGAGTCTGTTGCGCAAGAACATTGATATACATACGTGGACTCGGCCATTTGTTGTGCCACTGTCAACACGGTTTATTAATGGGTGACAGCGGGTCCTACTATCACATACATGGCCGAGACTCACCATTCGACCTATACCTAACCCTATTCCTAAAATCCGGGGGCGTTGTTTTATTTTTCCACCCTGTTTCTAACTCGTCGTGGTAGGGTGCGCTAATTTCTTCGTTTATACTTGTATGCATATTACAGCCTGTAATGAAGTTACCAGCTATGTGTCTTAATGTTCATTGCGTCGAGTTGTAATGATTTTGGTTTAACGTGTGGGATTTCATCTTTTGGTATGCAGGGATGGCGTCTCACGCAGGAGATTTGAGTACTCGACGCCGACGTTTACAGATATATGCCCAGCCAATATGTTACGTGTAGCTTTTTCGTTTGTATTCCTGATTGGCCCAGTACTGTGCGAGCTGACTACTGTAGTTCAATACCTAGTTTGCAACTCTTTCACATCACCGGGTACCACGCTGTCGACGAAGCTGGGTTGTTTTCCAAATCGATTTGGGATTCTCTGCCCATCTGGGGCAGTGGGATTAGGGTTTCTCATACCCGTCCCACTTACCTCGACGGCATACACGCACTTATCCTTTTGCTGGTTATTATCTATATATCTAGCTCCGGTTACAGTTGGATCTCATCCCGGTTGGGGTGATTGCTTTTACTTCCAACTCGTGCACTGAGGGAGCTGATCTTTCCATGGGGGGGGTTGATACAGGAGTACCAGGTCAATTTGAAGGTATGAGAGTCCATGCGTAACATTCTATCGTTCTTTACATTCTACAATTCATTTGATGTCTTTAGGTAATGCTGTATCTAAATCGCTTACGAATTGGTTGTGCAGAGGATGCAGACGATGGGGTTTCTGGGCCGCGCTCAGTATACATCGTGACGAATAAAAGCCCTCAACGGGTTTTCCTCCTATCGACACGCTGAACCCTTTGTTAACTTGTTATCCTTCATCCCGACGCCTGATCTCAGTTTTCTTTGGGCTCAAATGTGACAGCCTCCCCCTAGCTGCCGTGCTACTCTTTTATTTTGTATTTACTATTTGTGTTGGTTTTTTTTTTTCTATTTCTCTATTTAAATCGGTCGAGGGAGCCCTATTTTTAGGTTCCTCACTAGTTCGGCCATATGATAGCAGAGATTTACGCATTTCGTTTATTTTTCTGTGTTTTCCGAGATCTGGTTTTGATCTAGAACCAACGCTAACTGTCAGGACTTAATTTGTGGCGACGTGTATATGGTTTGTTAACATAGCTCAGTCGTGATTATGATCAACATCATTCTGGCAGTTCGCCTCCAACTTTTTCAACTTGATTCAATGTAGGTGGCAATATGGACCCGCGAACCTTGCCAGGGGAAGCGTCGAACTCTTCAGTCGGTAACTTCCTTCCCTTAATGTGAATTACGCCTCTGTGTTTCTGTTGTTTTTAATTGATAGTAGTCTCCTTCACGGAAACAGGCATGGCTGCAATGCCTTGATGACTCTGTCATATCGTAATACCCTGCTCCAGGGTGGTTACTCGGTCATGGTTGTCTTTGCGTCGATTCATAGTTTTAAATGTTGATTTGTATTACATACGCGTTAATTCTTATGTTGTATGGTCACGTATGATGCCGATCATCGTTTAACATATGAATGTGCATATGATAAATAATATTCATATAATAGATACGATGGATATAGATAATAGGAGTTCATATGCAGGTTTAGAACGATATGTTTAACATATACCCTAATTTTTTTTCCTATCTGTTCACTCCATATCATGTTTAAACAAACCCTAAAATGCCGTGGACGTTAATAGTTGTTCCATTCGAGGGTATTGGAGTGAAACGAGCCCATTGCATAAGAAGTCGAATAGTCATTAGGGTTTAACATAGTTTGACCGTGCGCCAAGTCACATCGACATATGGTACATATATATATATTTTTCTCACCAAAATATTCTTTTATAATCCTTGATTACAATGAGTCATTGGTTTAACTCACGGCTCTTACATTTTATTTTTAATGCATATATATATGTATTGTTATTAATTTGGTTCGCGGCCCTTATATTCTATTTTTCTTTTGATGTATACATATATGTATTCGATAGTGCTTGAATAGAGGACCTTAATTATAAATTAAGTCTTTCGCTATGATACTTGGTTCAAGGATTAAAGGTAGATTTAGAAATGCAATATGTACACTTATAAATGTTATAATAATCCTATAGACTAGAAATTCTCTTTCTCTAGCACAAATTTCGAATTTCATATTCTAATGTCTTTACTTTCTTCCTTTTGGATTTGTACCATGTAAACTTCAGTTCTGCTACAATATTTTTCTAGCATACATATGAGCATATAATATCACATTGGTATCTACAGGGAACAAGATAATATT
The DNA here is from genome assembly GCA_034641835.2 of Pinus albicaulis. Lineage (NCBI taxonomy): Eukaryota > Viridiplantae > Streptophyta > Pinopsida > Pinales > Pinaceae > Pinus > Pinus albicaulis. Next base: position 244,234,852 of record CM076575.1, on the reverse strand, counting down.
TAATTATCTGTAGAGACTAAGTAACTTCAGATTTGAACCGACCTTGGTTTAGAGTTTCTGTGGTTTCTACTCTATGGATTTTTGGTCTACAACTAAACAGAATTTGAAAGGTGAATGCCTTAGGATGGACTCTGTTAAATGTAGTACTAAAATCAATCATACAAATTCCCTTAAATTTTATATGTGGCCAATTCATACCATAATACATCAAAATGAACAAAAATTTCAGGAACATACCACTATTGCAAATGACCAACCTCCCAACCTTAGAGTCCTCTTTGTCTCCCAGAACTCACCCCCGAGCTGAGATCACCTCCATCACAGATCAACCCCTGATCTGCTTAGGAGCAGCTTATTTAAGCTCATATTTCCCCAAAGCATGTTTCTAATTCCGCGTCCAGAATAGCAGGATGCTTTCTTTCCTGTTTAGCCTAGGCTTCCCATTTTGGGACTCTTTAAAGCTGTTTTATGCTTTTCCTCAGCTTTTCCAGCTTTTCTTACCTCTTCCCAACTACTTTCGTCATCATTGGGGAAATTTAGATTCCTCCTCAAAATCTAAATTAATTTCTTTCAAGGATTTTTTTGAAAGATTGTGGGGATTTGTTGCCTTATCCATCCTCATGGATTTGGCAAGTGATCTCTAATTCTCATCTTGGTCAAAATGCACAATCATTTTATTTATTTCCTCAAATTAAATATGAAATTACATTCACACCATACTTATCCTTTGGGGTCCACCCCCTTAGGATTAAAGTTCAAATGTCTAACTTTAAAAGTTCAACACACAAATTGGGGGTGTTACATAGATATCACTAAGCTTCACTGATTTTTTTTTCAAAAAAAAATAAAAATTGTGGGTCAAATTCTGTTGAGCTTCAACCGCTCTTCATAGTTTTTCTAGCATTAATATATGGATTTCATTAGAGATTGAGGTTTATTTAAAATTGAATTTACTAGCAATTGCACCATATGTTGCAAAGGAAACGCTGTAAAGCAGTAACATAGAAAATAGTAGTATAGAGGAAAAAATATGTGATATGTTATGTGATTTAACTGAATATTGAACTTATAAATATGAATTAGTTTATTTAAATTAAATTATAGGTTTGGAGAATTGTTTGGATAAAAAAATTGGTTTCTTATAACCTAGGCAGGCTCTTCCTTTCATAGTGATGTCTTATTATGCACTATGGGCCACATGGCAGACTATTCTCTGGTGAAAAAAAAATAATAGCATCCATAATGGCCATCTCTTCTTTTATAATACAAAATAAAAAAACAAAACCCTGAATACTTTTGTTGTTGTGAAGTAGAAACATCAAAACTTCCCACTTCAAAAACCCAAAGCTTGCAGTCTATCTTCAAAGCCTTAAAGCCTTAATTTATACTGAATGAAGCCATTAGTGGGAAATGATTTATGGTGAATGAGATGCAACTAATATCTGACCACAATATGAAGAAAAAATTTGTGAGCTTTCTAGTTAAAAAACAACAGTAGCATCCATAATGTCCATCTCTTATTTTATCATACAAATTAAAATATCAAAACCCTAATTACTCTTACTATTGTGAAGTAGAAACATCAAAACGTCTCACTTCAAAAACACAAAGCTTTCAATCTATCTTCAAAGCCATAATTTATATTAGAGGGAATAACTAATATCTTTTTATTTTCATTTTTATTATGCACTAAAAGAACTACTAATATCCTTTTATCCTTTTTAGCATTTTGAGCATGCACTGTTATAAGAGTGTTATAAGTCCTTGCAAACAATGAATGATGAAAAATTAGGTAGAAACCCTACTTCCTGCATTTTGCTAATGAAGTAATTTGATTCATCTAGAAGTCCCGAACTTGCAAGTGTCTAAATGACAGAGGAATAACATCTCAAAATTAAATATAACAACAATGACAATCTTTAAAGAGCATGCTCATTTCAAATTCTTGAATAAGAACCATAAAAAGAATTAAATCTTCTGCAAAGAACATTTTCATGTTCCATAAGGTATATAAAGTTCATCTTCCATAAGGTATGTAAAGTATTTGTATTAAAAGAGTATTAATGATTGAAAAAGTTCTATTGTAGTGCCGAGCAAAAACACTGCAGTACTAGGCCTAGTGTTGGCTTCAGCGCGCCACATATACACAAATACGCACGATAATATAGTTGACACAACATAGTAAACACAGACAACCACACATAGATCACAGTAGACACAGACAACTACACATACAAAATCACCTTCTATTCATACCCTAATAGGTATCACAAAAGACCAGCATAACTTTCACTTCGACGAATCACCACCACAAATACACACGATAATATAGTCGACACAACACAGTAAACATAGACAACCACAAATACAGCATAGTAAACATAGACAACTACACATACAAAAGCACCTTCTATTCATACCCTAATAGGCATCACAAAAGACCAACATAACTTTCACTTCGACGAATCATCACCACAAAGACGGAGCACCAGATGCAGATTAGATTCCTTCTCAATGTTATAATCAGCCAAAGTACGTCCATCTTCCAGCTACTTATGTACAAAATCAGCCTCTGTTGGTCAGGAGGGATGCCCTCCTTATCCTGAATCTTAGCCTTCACATTATCAATGGTGTCTAGTTTTTTTCATTTAATAAATTTTACACACTTGAAAAAACAATCCTCATAAGATATAATAAATCCTTTGATAATCGTATCAATACCTCATATATATTTCTTAATTGCCTCATATATATTTCTTAATTTCATTGTGAAATACATTTCTCTTCAAAATAGATTTATGCTAACCAAAAATCTTATTATATATTTATTTATTTATTTTATTATTGTAATACATTTACTTCATATCTATTTAATATTAATTTGTTTATTTATATAATTTTAAATAATATATATATATTTAATTAATATTAATCATTCATATATATTCAACCCTATATCTATATATGTTATATCATGTAATATTCATGATACATTCCATTTAACCTATAATATAAATAATTTATATGTTGTTAATTCATTTCTTAATCTAAGACATTGTTATATTTATAATGCATTCTATTTAGTTTATTTAATTAATATTAATCATTCATATATATTCAACACTCTATTTATATATGTTATATCATGTAATATTTATGATGCATTCCATTTAACAAATAAAATAAATAATTTATATGTTGTTAATTCATGTCTTAAGATAAGACATTGTTATCTTTATAATGCATTCTATTTAATTAATCATGATTTATATTGGAGGATAATTTTCAATTTTTATTAAATTGGTGATTAATATTTTATTGGACTGAAATGTTTTACGTTATTATTATATTTAATTAATATTTTTTTATTAAAAAGGGATTGTTTGCAAGTAAATGAACCACTTAACGATGGGCTATCATGTGTGTTTCCAAGAGGATATTTGATAAGTGTTCATTTTTTACTAGTACATATCATTGAGTAAGTGTCCATTTTTTACTAGTACATATCATTGAGTGATTGAAGGGTAGATTTTCAGTCCCCTGCAAGGTTGCTGCATAATTCTAATACAAAGGTAATATTCAGACGGATCCCAGCTTGGGGAAATTGGTCCACTTCTATCTTTGTCATTAATCCAAGTGAAAGCACCCTGAATTTATTTCTTTCATGGATTATCTATATTGTACAATCTGTTACATGTTATTGATAAGAATTTTATTGTTATTGTTCATTACTAGGGTTTTATGAGCGACGGTAATTTTATCACTAAAATAACATCTATTTATTAAAGTAATTTATCAATACATGTTGTTCAAATGAAAGATTGGATACTATATTTTCGGTGGAAGATAATATGGGAATATCATTTTATTTATATTTTAATTTACTTTGATGCATCCAAAATCTGTCTATATGTAATTGTAAACAACCAATGCGCATGGATTTTTTTTAAGAACTAGCGCCCTTAGATTTTTTCTATTATAGACCCTCTGATACTCGCGACTTGTAGTTGAGAAACCAATGATAATGGTATACTAAGTGCCATTGGTATCAGATTTACTCAAGGATGAATAATTCTCTCACTTGACACAACTCATGATAACCAAGGTGTAAGACCTATATATATAAATATTCTTTTGTCACTATTTTTTTATATTGTTTGAAATGTGTTACTCTCTCAATGTGGAAGTCAAGTTGACTTATAATTCATTAAATTAAATAGGATGTAGGAAAAAAGAAAGGCTCAATTATAAAAATCAAGCATGTTTTTGTTAAGGTGCAGTTATCTTATATAAATATACAAATTTTTGAATATATATAATTAATTGATATTTATTGATGTTAGTTGAAGTTAGTTTGCTTAAGTTTATTTAATTCAAAATATGTAAAGAAATTTTAATATAATTATCAACTAAATTTAGGTTTTTGATAGATAATTTTAACATTAAATTATAAAATATATTACAATATTACAGAAAATTATATTGAAAATATTTTATATTAAGAAGCTATGATTCAATCTATGTTAAAATATGAAGTCTATCTACTTGCCTTAACACAAATTTAGTTTAAATCAATTATGATAAGTGAGATATTAAATTAAAAAACTACATGTTTTTACTTTTATAAAACTCATTTAAGTGTTTATAATCATATAATCATATGTTTTTTAGACATTTTATTTACAGAAAACTATAAATAATGTATATATGGAACATATAGTAAAATTTTCAGAAAATATTTATAATATTGAGTATTTTAGATATCTCAAAATATATGAAAATAAGTATTTAAGATGTAAATTAAATTCAAAAATACATATAAATAATATAGATGATTAATGAAACAATAAATTAATAAATAAGAAAAAAAAACACCTCAACAAATAAATATTTATTTTGTGATGTATAGCAACTATTTTAGTTATAACGAAGTTTTAAATTTTATTTATTTATTTACATATAACCATTATTTTAGTTATAACTAATTTTTAAATTTAAGAAAAATATTTTTTAAAGTTTTTAAAAAATAAACTTCCATTTTATTAGCAATTATATATTAGCTCATCTTCAAAGAAAAATAAAACAACTTTAACCAAAAAAAATACAATTACTAAACCATTTTAATTCCATTAGTCTTTATCTATGAAAGTGCAATATGATTCAGTGTGTACATTTCATCCATTACCACACAATTCCAGCATAATGCTATAGTTCATTATAGTTCTCAGCACAGTTGAAATTTCCGACATAATGCTATAGTTCCTCTTTTATTCTCAACACAATTGAACTTTCTTGAAGACAAATATATAATAGGAATAACAAAGTCACCATGAAACCAAAGATCAAGAGACAACACACAGTGAAATTTTCATTTGAAGACATCTTAAAAATATTGCAACCATGACCAAAAATCAAGGCATCAGAAACAATAAATGAAACCTAACATAGTAAAAAATCTCCAAGTTCATAGCTTTACATGAAATCAAGAAAACCTTTTTATGCTAAATTACAAACCCGAACGACTCTCAAAAATTGAAAAATAAATGTAGTTCTACAAAAACCATAAAATACCTAAATTATCAAAACTTTATAGAATTTATAGGATTACAATACTCTGGAATAAGACAGTGTAGATATTGGTTTTTCCAATAACAGTCATGGGTACGTCATGATAAAAACAACATGAGAAAAACAACACGGTTACCCTAATAATGCTCAGCCATAATCTTTCAAATTTGTCAAAATTTAACGAGAAACAACAAATATTCTTCCCAAACACACAGCAATCGAATCTTATAAAGAAATAAAGAAGGCTGAGTTGCCATACCTGTAAATAAAAGCTGTCGAAAATATTCACAATGAGATAGAAAACCCAAGCGCGTCTATGAAGATCACGGGAAGGGTGGGTTGTATTTATAGGAACCAAATTTGTATTTATAGGATCTGTGAATGCAAATCGTAGGAACCAAGTTCATCTTTGTAGCCCTAAAACGTAGAACCACACACAGATGGAGCTGCACAAGTGGATTGGCATCCTGCAACCTTCTGCATTGCTTGAATCGTATCTTCGCATCTTGGCTCATGAGGTTGTAGTACCAGGGTTTTGACATCCACTTCGTCCAACTCCCTGGACATCCACTTCGTCCAGTTCCCTCGAGTCGAAATCGAAGGAGAGGCACAGAACATGAAGGTAGAAACTCTGGTATCAAATATTTTGGAGAAATCAAAGGATTCTTAGACATTTCTTTCAATTTCATGGCCACACTTCACTTGTTTAATGGTTTTCTTATTTTAACTAATAAATAACCATATTTAATGGTAAAGTCCATAGTGTTTCAATAGTCCAACTTCCAAATCAACGTTACACAATAGTACATGTGGCATTTGAGGAAAGTTGTTTTCAAATAAGAACGCTTTACATCGTAAATATTTCTAAATTCATATTAGGTTCACAATTTTGGAATTTGGAGGGTAATATTAGCTGATCCTGGTGACTTTTGATGTCAAGGCCACCTAGTATTTATGGAGTTCTATGTAAAATGGGTTCACTTCTATTATTTTTTTTAACTTAAAAAAAATCATATAATAGAGATTATCTCATATTTTAAATAACATTATGTCCACTTTTAATCCATTGGTCACTTACATGTCTATTTCCACTTTTGTGCTGCATATGTTAGGTGTTTTTATTAGGGTAGCACCTTTTAAGCTAGTGGTAGATCCCAATTAAGAGAGTGGAGGTTCAAAATTTGTACACCCATTTTGGGCAATCAAATAAAAATTCCTTAAAAATTGACAATATTATCATACAATGTTGTGACACAATTTTTCATATAGTAAGCTTTATAAAACCATTCCCACCACAATTGGAGATACCTTGTTTTAGTAATAAGATAATTATAACAAATATATATCATACATAATCCTTAATATCTATGGTCCATAATCTATTAAAGTTAGGTCTTATTATTTTAATTTTCGTTTCTATCCATAATCGATATAACCTTAGACTTATTATTTTAATTGGCTTTGTATTAAATTTAATGACCATATTAGTTTGTTTTTATAATATTTAAACTAAAAATTTCATATATATTATTTAAAACAAATATATTTTAATTAAAACTAAATGAAATCTAATATGTTTAAGTACAATGTAATGCTATTTTACATTTCAATACCTTTATTGTGTATCCCTATCAACATATGCAACAACTCTTACCATTATCTTTTAATAGAAATATTATAATTTTAATATAAATATTATAATTTTATGATAATTCTTTTATATTCTAAAAATAGCCCTAAGCAAGCTCACATTATTGAGATGGAAAATTTTATGCTTTGTTCCGTGACTTCATAATAACTACATGCCTTATCCCATCACCATAATTGATGTTGATGACCATGTAAGTGGATAGAATGTCGTTATGAAAACAATATTAGAAAGTGGATTGTTATATTCCTTTTAACAATGAACAAAAAATCCAAACAGGTAGAAATGATGTGATGCTATCCCTTCAAACGGCTAGAAATCAAACGGCTAGGGAGGACATGGCACGGCCACTCACAAATTAGCCGTTGATTAAAAAAGCTGCGAGGCAGAGTTATATGATAAGGATTTTGATTATGATGTTAACAAGTTAAATTACTTTTGATTCTCCTCTGCAAAGCTGGACACAGAAATAATGTTTTTTTTAAACGACTTGGTGAAGGAGACCGTGCGAATGGATCCTCCCCTACTTGGTGAAGGAGAGCCTGCAAATGTTTCGTGTCACACTGTGACTACATCCCGGCGAAGGCCAAGGTGGAGTTCTACAGTGTGGGGATGGGGAGTTCTTAGGAGAGAAGTTGGGGAGCTTTGACCCCAGCGCTTCCTGGACTCGGAGAAGGACGTTGGCATTACGAGAATGAATAGAATTAAGATGATGCCCTTCGGTGCTAGGAGGAGGATCTAGCCATTGGCACTCACCACATCAATCTAATCATCTTATGGATGCGTGCAATATGGAGGAGTAGTATGCTTTCACTGTTGTCACAATGAATCCACCAGAAGTCCCCATGTTCCATTACTCCTGTGGAATGTAGCTCGGGGATTTGGGGAGGCAAAGTATCGACTGTATATACCTTTCCTAAGTGAGGCCGACATCGAGCTGCTTCCACTGGTGCAAATCTATTTACGCGGTTCTCTCTGGCTCTCTGATTCGATTCATTTTCTAGTAGGTGCCATTTTTCGATTTCTTAGAGGTGTGAAATATTCATTTATATTGCATATTTCTATGATCAATTTCTAAGAAATATGGTAGCACACAAACATGATCTCTATTCTTGTTTCCATTAATGTATAGTTTTATGAGATTAATTTTCGGATTAATCATATTATTAAAAGATTCGATTGATAGGGTTTGCACCTTCTTTTAATCAAGATAAGGTTTGCGGCTTCTTTTAATTGCTTTATTTTAAGCCGATGTCTGTCCAATTCAATACGCAGGGTCTCCCACGACAAGATAAGATTACAACAAATTGGATCATTGGAAGGAAATAAGGCCCTCAAAAAACCTAGTTCCCACTAGACAAGAAAGGTAAGTTTCTGCCTCTTCATTTTGTATTTCTTGAAGTAAACCCTTTTCTTCATTTTCAAGTGGTTTTATAATTTTTGGATTAATACGGTGTTAGTAATAGCACCTATTTTTTCTATTAGAACTCTATTTTCGGTGTCTAAACCAAACCCAATTTATTCATCTTAGTTTTATTATTCCATTTTCTTTATGGTTTCCTGAGCTCGCCATAGTTTCTTTTTAATTCATTTCAGCCAGTTGTAATCTCTTTGTCTCAAATTTCTTGGTTATAATTTAGATATTTCTTTGTTAGATCTATCAAATCAAATCTCTTATGGATGTGTGGGATATGGATGTGTGTAATATGGAGGAGCAGTATGCTTTCACTGTTGTCACGAAGAATCCACCAGAAAGAATCTGGATGAATGGAGAGCGGCGCTCGAAGTCCCCATGTTCCATTACTACTGTGGAATGCAGGCGGTGATGCTTGCATTGGGAATTTGTGGAGGCAAAGTATCGACGGTATATGCCTTTCATACGCGACATCGACATCGAGCTGCGCTGCTTCCACCGATGCAAATCAATTTATGAGGTTCTCTCTGGCTCTCTGATTTGATTATTTTTCTCTGTTTCGATTTGTTTTCTAGTAGGATGCCATTTTTGGATTTCTTCCAAGTGCGAAATATTCATTTATATTGCATTATTTTATGATCAATTTCTAAGAATTCTGGTAGCACACAAACATGATCTCTATTCTTTTTTTTTCCATTGATGTATAGTTTTATGAGATTAATGGTAGGATTAACCATATTATTAAAAGATTTGATTGATAGGGTTTGGGCCTTCTTTTAATTGCTTACTCTATGAGATTAGATGATTTAAATGAGATTATTGGATTTCTTAAAATGATTTTCAATTATGTTTTTATGATTTACAAATATGTTTTTCATTTATGTCTTATAATTTATGTTAGATTTTATTTTCACATTATAACTTTAGTTAAATTCAATGTATTTTAAATTGTATTTTCATATATTTAAATTATTTTAAAGATTTTTTCTTATATTTAAACTTTATTAATAGCTTTTAATTAATTTATTTTTTGAATGATTTCTTCATTAATATTATAATATAGAGTAAAGTACCATAAGCTTGAGTAGCCTAGCTTAAGCTACTAAAGGATAGACTAAGTTAAGCTAGAGTATGCTAGGTTAGGCTAGAATAGGCAAGAGTAGCTTAGGATAGTCTAGACTAGACTAGGATAGCCTAGGTTAGAGTAGGTTAGGCTAGTGTATGCTAGGGTAGGCTAGAGTAGGCTAGGTTAGACTAGGGTAGGTTAAGCTAGGCTAGGGGAGGCTATCTTAAGATAGGATAGGCTAGGCGAGGGTAGGTTAGGCTACTATAACGTAGGATAGACAAGGTTAGGCTAGGTTAGGTCAAGATAGGGTAGGTTAGGGTATCTTAGGATAGGCTAGGATAGGCTAGGCTAGGATAGGTTATACTATGTTAAGCTAGGCTAGGTAAGAGGACACTATGTTAAGCTAGGGTATGTTAGGCTAGGCTAGGTTAGCCTAGGTTAGGTTAGGTTAGGTTAGGCTAGGGTAGGCTATGTTAGCTTAGGTTAGGCTGGGTTAGGCTAGGCTATGTTAGGTTAGGTTAGGTTAGGCTAGGATAGGATAGGCAAGGATAAGATAGGCTAGAATAGGGTAGGGTAGGTTAGGGTAGGGTAGGATAGATTAGACTAGTCTAGGCTAGGCCACGATAAGATAGGCTAGGTTAGGCTAGGTTAGGATAAGATAGGTTAGGCTAGGTTAGGTTAGGTTAGGCTAGGCTAGGCTAGGTTAGGTTAGGCTAGGCTAGGCTAGGCTAGGTTAGGTTAGGCTAGGTCAGGTTAGGATATGATAGGATAAGATAGGATAGATTAGGCTAGGCTAGGTTAAGCTAGGATAAGATAGGCTAGGTTAGGTTAGGATGAGATTGGTTAGGCTAGGATAGTTTAGGCTAAGATAAGTTAGGCTAGGTTAGGCTAGGCTTGGCTAGGTTAGGAATAGGGTAGGGTAGGTTAGGGTACGGTAGGATAGATTAGGCTAGTTTAGGTTAGGTTAGGCTACATTAGGCTAGGCTAGGCTAGCTTAGGCTAGACTAGGCTAGGCTAAGCTAGGTTAGGCTAGGCTAAGTAGGTTAGGATAGGTTAGGTTAGGTTAGGATAGTATAGGTTAGGTTAGGTTAGGTTACGATAGTTTAGGTTAGGGTTAGGCCGGGCTAGGCTACGCTAGGGTAGGTAGGTTAGGCAAGGCTACGGTAGGCTAGTGTAGGATAGGTTAGGCTAGGGTAGGGTAGGGTAGGCTAGCGTAGGGTAGGATAGATTAGGGTAGGTTAGGCTAGGATAGGGTAAGATAGGGTAGGGTAGGGTAGGTAAGGGTAGATTAGGCTAGGATAGGCTAGGGTAGGCTACGTTAGGGTAGGCTAGGCTAGGCTAGGCTAGGCTAGTGTAAGGTAGAGTAGGGTAGGGTAGGTTAGGGGAGCTTAGGTTAGGCTAGGCTAGGTTAGGTTGGAGAACAGGCTGGTTAGGCTAGGCTAGAGTAGGCTAAGCTAGGGTAGGGTAGGGTAGGGGAAGGTAGGCTAGGCTAGGCTAGGCTAGGCTAGGCTATCCTAGGGTAGGCTAGGATAGGATGGTCTAGGATGGGCTATGCTAGGGTGGGCTACGTTAGGCCCGGTTAGGTTAGGGTAGGTTGGGCTAGGCTAGGCTAGGTAAGGTTAGGCTAGGCTAGGATAGGTTAGGTTAGGTTTGGCAAGGTTGGGTGAGGCTAGGCTAGGTTAGGCTAGGTTATATTAGGTTAAGCTAGGTTAGGTTAGGTTATGTTAGGTTAGGCTAGGCTATGTTAGCATAGGGTAGTGTATGGGTAGGGTAGGTTACAGTAGGTTATGCTAGGTTAGGCTAGGTTAGGCTAGGCAATGCTGGGCTAGGCTAGGCTAGGCGAGGTTAGGCTAAGCTAGGCTAGGCTAGGCTAGGCTAGGCAAAGCTAGGTTAGCCAAGGTTACGCTAGGCTAGGCAAGGCTAGGCTAGGCTAGTCTAGGAAAGGCTAGGTTAGTTGAGGCTAGGCTAGGCTAGGCAAGGTTAGGCTAGGCTAGGCTAGGCTAGGTTAGTCTAGGTTAGGTTAGGATAGGTTGGCTTACTTACTGCCTGAGGCTGGGTTGGGTTAGGCTAGGTTAGGTTAGGCTAGGCTAGGTTAGGCTAGGGTATGGTAGTCTAGGGTAGGCTACCCTAGGCTAGGCTAGAGTAGGCTAAGCTAGGGTAGGGTAGGGTAGGGGAAGGTAGGTTAGGCTAGGCTAGGCTAGGCTATCCTAGGCTAGGCTAGGATAGGATGGTCTAGGATGGGCTACGCTAGGGTGGGCTATGCTAGGCTCGGTTAGGTTAGGCTAGGTTGGGCTAAGCTAGGCTAGGTAAGGTTAGGCTAGGCTAGGATAGGTTAGGTTAGGTTGGGCAAGGTTGGGTGAGGCTAGGCTAGGTTAGGCTAGGTTAGATTAGGTTAAGCTAGGTTAGGTTAGATTATGTTAGGTTAGGCTAGGCTATGTTAGGCTAGGGTAGTGTATGGGTAGGGTTGGGTAGGGTAGGGTAGCGTAGGGTAGGTTACAGTAGGTTATGTTAGGTTAGGCTAGGTTAGGCTAGGAAATGCTGGGCTAGGCTAGGCTATGCAAGGTTAGGCTAAGCTAGGCAAGGCTAGGCTAGGCGAGGTTAGGCTAAGCTAGGCTAGGCTAGGCTATGCTAGGCAAAGCTAGGTTAGCCAAGGTTACGCTAGGCTAGGAAATGCTAGGCTAGGCTAGTCTAGGCAAGGCTAGGTTAGTTGAGGCTAGGCTAGGCTAGGCGAGCTTAGGCTAGGCTAGGTTAGTCTAGGTTAGGTTAGGATAGGTTAGGTTAGGTTAGGTTAGGTTAGGCTAGGCTAGGTTAAGCTAGGTTAGGCTGTGTTAGGCTACATTAGTTTAGGTAAGGCTAGGTTAGGTTAGGTTAGGTTAGGTTAGGCTACGCTATGTTAGGATAGGTTGCGGGCGAGGCTAGGCTAGGCTAGTGTAAGATAGTGTAGGCTATGTTAGGATAGGTTAGGCTAGGCGAGGCTAGGCTAGGCTAGTGTAAGATAGTGTAGGCTATGTTAGGATAGGTTAGGTTAGGATATTTTAGGCTAGGTTAGGCTATTTTATGCTAGGTTATGCTAAGCTAGGTTAAGCTAGGATAGATAGGCATGGCTAGGTTAGGGTAGGCTCGGCTAGGTTAGGCTTGGTTAGGTTAGGTTAGGCTAGGTTAGGGTAGGCTATGCATGGTTGGTCATGGTTAGCCTAGGTTAGGTTATATTATGATAGTCTTGGATAGGTTAGGCTAGGCTAGGCTAGGCTAGGAGATGCTAGGTTAGGTCAGGCTAGGCTAGGCTAGGGTAGGAGAAGTTAGGTTAGGTTAGGCTAGGCTAGGTTTGGCTAAGTTAGGCAAGGCTAGGTTAAGTTAGGGTAGTGTAGGTTAGGTTAGGCTAGGATAAGGAAGGTTAGGCTAGGAAGGGTTAGGCTAGGTTAGGCTAGGATAGGTTAGGTTAGGTTAGGTTAGGATATCTTAGGTAAAGCTAGGTTAAGCAAGCTTAGGATATGTTTGGCAAGGCTAGGTTAGGCTTGGCCAGGCTAGGTTAGGCCAAGCTAGGCTAGAGTAGGCTAGGTTAGGTTTTGCTAGGTTAGGTTTTGCTAGGTTAGGGTAGGTTAGGCATGGCTAGGCATGCTAGGTTAGGCTAGGATAAGCTAGGTTATGCTCGGCTTGGTTAGGGTAAGGTAGGCTAGGCTAGGCATGGCTTGGTTAGGCTAGGCAAGGGTACGCTATCGGTTAGGCTAGGCTGGGGTAGGTTAAGTTAGGATATGCTAGATTAGGATAGGTTATGTTACGGTAGGTTAGGCTAGGTTAGGTTAAAACGAGTTATGTTAATTTCTATGAGTTATGTTAAAATGGCTGAATTATATGAGGAATTTGCATGGAATTAAATAGAGTAAATTATTATGGCTATAATTGCATATTCCTATGTTTATAATGATTATATTCCTGTGTCATATTTTCTAAGTTATATTTTGAGTTTGAGAGAATTCTAACTTAGGCTTTGGAAGGAGAATCTAAATAACTATATTCTTAGAGTATCTAATATAAAAAGGAGTAAGGTTTACCCTCAATATTAAACGCATACATAGAAAGTACAAATTAAAACTAAAATAAATAAGGTAAAACTTCCACTTAAGAGCTAGTTGGAAAAAAATTAAGTGGAACTATTGAGAGTTCTTATAAATGAATATGGGCAATGATTTTAGATAAGGAAAAATGGAATATATTTAATATTATTGTATACCATTTATATTAAGGGTTTTTGTGAGTATGGTTAAATATCTTGATTAGGAGTGGAAAAAGTATACTAAAATTGTTATACTAACAAAATCCTTATCTTAGTAAATTATACTAGAGTAGATACTTTAACTTAGTTTTAATAGAATAAATAGTAGTTTAAAGTATGTATACATAATCATAATTAGCATATATATGCATGAATTTGTATACAAACACTTAAATATTAAATTTCATGAAGAATCCCTATCAGAGGTAAAGGGACTAGTACAAAGGAGTAGAGACCATGAAGCAATAGATTTATATTTTGTAGAAAATAAATTGAAAGAAAAGAACCCATGTTGGGTGTAGCCTTCCTATTTTTTTTAAAGATAAAATTACATATAATGAATACAAGTATATATGAAAAATATAATAAGAATAACATTGAAAAATATATAAAAAAGTGGTAGAGCATAATTACATACTAGCCATAGCCATAGAAAGATAACAATAAACTATGCGTTTACTATCCACACATTACAGAGGAAAACAAGTATACAATTAGGTTCTTAGAAAATAAAAATGTGGAAATGGTATATCAACCCAACAATTAAAAGAGACATATATACAATCACAAGGTCTATAAAGACTTGAAAAATTATAAGATCTTGACCATATATACCTAATACATAGGTTAACCAACTTATTTCCTCAAATCGTTTGAAGGAAGAATAATATTTTGTTCAAAATAAGATGACCCATAATATAAAGGCATTTTTCCTTTCCCGGGAAATCATAGACCAATACGTCTCAAACATATAGATGAAAAGTACTTAATTAAGCATATACGAATGAACTGTAAAGAAGAGAAAGGAACTAACTTAGTCTTGATTGTTGAAAAGAGTCACGAGATAGCAAAAGTATAGTACAAATGCACTCGATTGAATCGATACCTATATGAGAGTAAAAAACACGGAATTTAAACAAGTGTAAAGAATGTGATTGTATTTATCAGAACAAATGATGATTTACTTTAATAGAGAATGAACCCAAAGTATATATTCTCAATATTGAATGTGGTGCATCCATTTCAATTACCTTGTAAAGTTCAACAACAAATAAATGTTAGCATAATATCTTAAAGAAAGAGGGTAAGTGAAGAAAGAGGGTAATTATTTTTCAGGAGTGGAGAACTCTATATCAAATTAATGAATGGTGCAACAAACTTATAAGTAATAATACTTTAAATAACCATTTTAAAAGAGAGAATAAAAATAATGGAAGAATTAGGGTTTAATAATTAAAAACCATGAAGAGAGAGTGACTATTTTCTGCCAAGAATATAAGAATTAGGTGATCTACATTGATAATTAAGAAAATATTTCAAGCCTCAAAAGGCATGGTCATTACTAGAATAAAAAAAAAACTAATAAATAACATTTAGGGTTTCAAGGATAAAAACCCTGGGTAGAAATGCGAAATCAACCTTGTAGTGACAATTGGTTGAATGCAAAGTTAAAGCCAAAATAGAAATTACCAAGGATACCATGGAGGAGTAAACAAGCAACTAGTAAGTCAAAGTGAGGTGGAATTCATAGAGAATTAAGGGAAACAAGTATTGATAGAGGAAATTCACCTTGAATCGCTGTATAAGAAGAAAATAATTCGGTAGTGGATCACATTAAGGAATACTTGAGATTGCTCGAATTAAAAACCCCTTCATTTCTACATTTTCTAATGGATAAAAATACACAAGTCAGAAAACCAAATATGAGAATGAGGTGAGTTGAAGTAACAAGAAAAAGAACAATGGAATTCAAGTGAAGAATGTCAGCTCTATGAGAAATAGATCCACAAGCATTCCCTTCTCATGTAAATATGTCAAATAATGGAGAAAGTGAGAATAATAGCTCTGGAATAGGTATAAAATAATAAATATAATATTACAAATATTTATTAAATAATAAAATAATAAGCATTGTACTCAAAATTTTACAAATGACCCTATGAAATAATTAGGTATCTACGTCTTTAAAACAAATTGAAGGGTTGCAAAATACTTAATTCAATTCTATTTTAGGTATCTTCGTCTTTGAAATTGGGTCAAATGGGAGAAGAAAATACCTAGAATTCCATTAGTACGTCTAGATAATTCCATTTTATTTATAAATTATTTTTTAGGAGTCTCTTAATAACCATAACATCAAAGCATAAGTATTGGTATTGGATGATTAGCTTTATAGTTTTTTTTATGTTTTTTCAATTATGGTTTGAGGATTTTGATTTTATAAATTATATAATATTTATTTCTTTCCAAATAAAAATATTTAGAGTATTTATAGATTAATAAAATAATATTTAGAATATTTATAGATTAATAAAATAATATTTAGAATATTTATAGATTAATAAAATAATAAACATTATGGTGGAAATTTTACAAAGGAATCTATGAAATAATTAGGTAATTTTTTATGTCAAATAAATTGAGCACCTAATTGTATTGGAAATTGGGTCAAATATGAAATAATTAGGTATCTTTTCTATAAAACAAATTGAATTGGAAATTGGATTTAATTAGAAAAGAAAATACTCAAATTTAAAAATTCCACTAGGATGTCCAAATAATTCGATTTTATTGATAAATTATTCTATTCTTAAGTAGAAATAATTCTTTTTTTTTTAAATAATTTTTTAGGAGCCTTCTAATAACCATAAAGTCAAATCACAAGTATTGGTTGATTAGCTTTATAATTTTGTGAGTTTTTTTTTTTTTTTTTTCAATTAAAAATATTAGTTGACTTAACATGTGGTCCTCAAAAGCCCACGTGGTGTAGAACAGTCGGTGATGGGGTGCACTGTTAAGGCACTCCGTTCTGTAAGGTCATCGGTTCGAAACCCGTGGGTGGCATGGGAGGAGAAAAATGGAAAAAATTAGGATTAGTCTAAACGAGAAAAAAAAAAAAAAAAAAACATGTGGTCCTCAAAATCAGTTCTGGATGACCTTTTCTAGTAAAAAAATATATATTTTCTAATGATTTAGATGAGATTATTTGATTTCTTAAAATAATTTTCAATTATGTTTTTATGATTTACGATTATGTTTTTCATTTAAAAATAAATTTTCATTTATATCTTATAACGTGTGTTAGATTTTGTTTTTACATTATTATTTTCTTTAAATTCAATGTATTTTAAATTGTATTTTCATACATTCAAATTATTTTAGATAATTTTTGTTATATTTACAATTTTATTAATAGCTTTTAATTTATTTTGTTATATCAAAAAATTATATAATTAAATGAAATAATTTTTAGGAAAATAAAATTATAGAAATTTGAGTACTAGAATAAGTTAACTACTATATTCAAAGAACACCCATAAACATAACCTCTGTAGAAATACTTTTTTAGTAAATTGATATTGATATCTTAACAAATTGACTAGTGAACCTAGTTTCAACCATCGGTATTAGTATGAGCTAAGTTAATTCACTACGAGTTAATCAACTGAATTTATCATGGACTTGTAATATAAATACCATACACATATATACTATAAAAAGCCATATAACTATCACAATATGCATCCATATACAAATAAATTGCCCTTCTAGTAAGCAAGAACACACAGTTATAGGATCTCTTATGAACCCATGAAAACAAGATAGCTCATAAAGAATATCAAAAAAATTCCATAGTGAAAAATTCAAATAGAAGGAAGAAAAAATATCAAAAGAAAGGGAATAAACTACCCAATGAATAAAAATAAGCCATAATTACACAACCATTAAACAAAAAATAAAAGAACAAAACACAATTGGGTTATTCATATTTTCCACCACATCGGAAACTTGAAAAAATCAAGTGTTGGAAGGTGAAACTTGAGGAGAAGTACTAAAATAATCGACTTGAAAAACTCTATGTCAAGTCTGTTGAAGATGGTTCCAAAACCTCCATAGTCTGAGACAGGGTTTGAGGGTAGCGTGTGTACCTGCAAAGTAGATCTCACAATCAACCAACGAGAATGATGTTGGAGAAAAAAAAATAATATGCATTAGCAAATAATTAGCCAGGGAATTCCCATTATATTACCCAAGTATATGTCAATGGAGCTTGCGTTCTTCACCATGTTGCTGAAAATGGAATATAAGTTAGCTCTGAGGTAGGAAAACCATATCCAAAAGAATATGTAATGAAAAAAAACCATACACGCATACATGCAGTAGGAAGAGCCATTAAATTACCTAAGAAAGTAAATTAAAACAAAGGATTGATGCCTTTGTGCGGTGATTGGGTCTTATGGCTATAGAGACACCCTGCAAGGCCGAGTAAAATTGTTATCAGGAAAGAATTGAACTTTGCGGAATTTTCCTTTGGCATATATAAAACCCTGGTGCTTGTAACAGTAAATATTGTTCTAATGGAAATTTAAAGCAAAATAGGCATAAAAATTCAATTAGTAACTCACTAGTACATACGAAGAGGGAAGAAGTGAATTCGTCACCTTATGTAGCCATGGTTCTTGGAGATGAACCAATGAACCCAAAAAGACACATCGACCTGTTAACCTATACATTAGAAATTGAGTGTTGATGACAATAATTTCACATCTTTAGGAGGATATGGAAAACCAAGGAACTGAATTTCAAAGTGATAATAACCACTCTTAGAAAATTTAAATTTACAAAACGACCAAGTGTAGAACCCTTACTGTGGAAAATGAAGAAAACATGAAATAGTCTATTGAACCATAATACCTGGGCTCCATAAATAGTGCACTATTGTTGGGCTGTAAAAATAGCGTTGGTAGATTTGTGGCTATTACTAGTTTCCAATGACACGAGAGAAAAATGTCGATTAGTTCACAGGAAATGTCTATACAAGCTTAAGGTTTGGGTGGAAAGATAAGAACCATTACATGGGGACAACGAATCTACACCCTTCACGTAGTCATACCATACCTTGTGCTCATCATGTGTTATCATTCGCTCATTAGATGGGATAGCGTTGGCCGCATGGATACATTAGGGGTAATGTACTTGTCATGTGGCAAGTTACCATACATAATTTATGTGATATGACCTAATGGTATAGGAATTAATAAATGACCATATAACTTGGGGAAATAAATAAGAAATGGGGGTTGGATAGTTAGGTTTAAATGTTATAAGATTCATCTAGGGAGATGATTCTTCCATATAGTAATTCTGAAAATGATTCAATTATAATCATAGGGGAAATTAAACATGCATGAAACATTAGGTAATAAGTGCATAGATATACTTTGGATGCGGATGATGGCTCGGAGTGATGGGACTTCTGTCCCTTGGTGGATCTCGAGGGAGTTCGCTTGCTGCGACCATATGGCCCCCTACAGTGCCATTACTCACACATTAACTTCGCCAACCTATTCTACTTTAACACCATTCACCGCGCCTGTCATTTACCTCGCCTTGCTGGTTCATTTGGCTATGGATTTCATTCTGGATAATTCGTCTGCTCATTGTGTTTTTTGTAGTCATCCTTCTCCCGTCTGTGGTAGTTTCTCCCCTGCTTGCACTGTTCCAAGTGAACGCACCCAAACAGGTCGACGTTGCTCCATCCTGGGATGCTTGGAAACTCTTCCAGGTTTCCACTTCACCCAGACCAGCTACTGTCATCTCAATTTCGTTTTGCCTTCTCACGCAGCTGATTTTCGGAGATCTTCGTTGCATCCCGACTGCTCCTTCTGCCCCAAGCACTCCTGGCTTCATGCGGCTTCGATGCCTCGGCTCAGGCAGAGAATGTGTTGCAGGCACAAAACGAGCAGAGGGTGCTCTTCCCGCCCTCGCCCTTCCATTAGCTCGCCCTCGACATCTTGTGAGGAGGACGTAGTTTGGAGTTTGCATTTGGATTTTGGGCATCGGAGAGGCATCTCCTACCCTCTTGGAAGCACTCAATTTGTTCCACCTTCACAGCCTCCTCCGCCTGTCTCTCATCCTGCCTCCCCTGCTTCTAATTTTCCCACCAACCCAGCCTTCTTCCAGTCTTCACAAAGGGTGGAATTTCGCTTCAATTGCTCCTCAAACATGCCTGTTCTCACTGCTTTCATCATTGTTACTATTTGCAAAGAATCCCCTATCCCAGATCCAGCTTCAATGCCCTGCCTTGCCCCTATTCCACCTAACCCTTAGCCCTCACATGCAAATATTGACATTCCAGCCCCTGTTGAGCCAGTCAGCATTGGTCATTCCATTCTTGGAATGGAAAATTTGCAGGTGCACTTCTTCAGCAAGAGTGGCACGCCAGAGAAGGAGAACGACGATGTAGAAGCTGAGTTTGGTTACAGGATTGTGGAAGAACTGGAGTCCCCTACTCCTGAACGGTGATTTTTATCCCCCTCAGCGTGCTTTGGTATAAATTTTCGACCTCATGGAAATTTTTTTTGGCTTTCTGAGTTTATATTCAGCTGTAAAAGATATAGGCTATTCCAGTTTACTGTCTCTTGTTGTATCATAGTACTTTTACTATTTTACCAGTTTCCCTTCTAAGGGCGGTGGAATTTATTTTAAAAGAACTGGTTTCCCACTCTGGGAAGTTCAGTTGCTAAGGTTAAGCTTGGACATCAAGCCCAGTTCTCAGGCTCACACAACCGAAACTAGCGCAGTTTTGTACTATTATGTTTTATAAATAGATTTAGTTTTACCGAGAAAAAAAAAAGTGCATAGATATAATTCATCAAGATCAACTATTTACCAAATACAATAAGAAAATATAGGAGTTATATGCCATGCAATAACATATACAAATGATTAGTAAGGAAGTTAAAAAAACAAAATAATGTGTGATATATGAAGAGCAGATGTGACATTTTAATTTATAGGGTAAAATCGATGTTAATTTATAACTACTATCTATATGTTATATATTTTAATGGGATACGGTTTTATTTTATCTAAAAGAAATGTTAGTAATTTTATTAATTAGAAACAAAATTACAATAAAAAAAAAAACTGAAATTAAAAAATATTTACATCTAGCTTCTAGCATGTAAGATGCAATGTCTACACATCTACTCAATATTGGGTTGTAGAGGGCCTCTTTGTGTAATGATTATAAAAGCTATGATTAAATATAGTTTTCATTTTCAACTTTAATTATTTAATGGATGATTACTAGTATCCATGTCTATGTGTGAAAAACTCTAATATTTTTAAATTGATTCTCCTAATCTTATTATTGGGCTTATATAAGTCAAATTTTGATAAATATTTAATAGGTGTTTAACTAATGTGTAGGAATTGATCACTACAACTTTATGTTCCACTCTTTCACATCATAAAGTTAATATGAACCTTGTATATCCCATTTTTTATATAAAAATGCATTATTCTCATACACTATATATTCTTTCAGTCAAACATAAGCTTAAACACACACAAAGGTATTCCATAATAGTTTGACCACAATCTAGTTCTTTGTTTCACTTTAAATTCCATAATATCCACATAAAAAATATATTCATTGTTATTCATGACTGATTTTGATTTCTTTTATTATGTTTACAAGCTTGTTATGTTCTTGCATAAAACTAAACTCACTCATGGATAGCAAGTAGTTGTCAACTAAGTCACCTAATTCATGTTAGTATTCAAGTTTGAGAATATATGTGTGTGTGTGTGTGAGATAAAATTATGTATTCTCCCTAAACATATGATAAAAATATCACTTGTAATCTAGATCATCTAATATTAATAATAATTTGGTAGGATTTTTAAAACTTCAAAACATAATAAAAATAATAAGCTATTATAAAATTATGATTTTTTTAAATATTATTCTTATTTATAAAAAAAAAAATTATTATTTAAATATTTTAATAATAATAAAAGAATTAATTAATTTGATTTATATAGCGTAAACCATACTTAATTTAGACTAAAATACTTAATTTAGACTAAAAATATTTAAAAATTAATATTTATGTTTATACAAAAATTAATTCATATTGAAATTATTAAATTAAATTGTATCTATACGTTGTACCGATTTTAGTGTTATGGAACCAATCAAGGACTCATGGTGATGTCACTAAAATAACATTGTCAAGGTCATTACAATGAGTGAGTATGGAGTTGTTCAAAAGCTAACAAAGAGGTCTCAAATATCAGTAAGCTTCACCCTCTTTTTAATAAAAAAAATAAAAAAAATTGTGGGTCAAATTCTGTTGAACTTCAACCGCTCTTCATAGTTTTTCTAGCATTCATATATGGATTTAATTATAGATTGACGTTTATGGAAAATTAAATTAAATGTATCTGAATTCATATTAGGTTCACAATTTTGGAATTTGGAGGATAATATTAGCTAAACCTAGTGACTTTTGATGTCAAGGCCACCTAGTATTTATGGAGGTCTATGTAAAACGGCTTCACTTCTATTATATTTTTTTTAACTTAAAAAAAAAATCATATAATAGAGATTATCTTATATTTGGAATAACATTATGTCCACTTTTAATCCATTGGTCACTAACATGTCTATTTCCACTTTTGTGTTGCATATGTTAGGTGTTTTTATTCGGGTAGTACCTTTTAAGCTAGTGGCAGATCCCAATTGAGAGAGTGGAGGTTCAAAATTTGTACACCCATTTTGGGCAATCAAATAAAAATTCCTTAAAAATTCACAATATTATCATACAATGTTGTGACACAATTTTTCATATAGTAAGCTTTATAAAACCATTCCTAACACAATTGGAGGTACTTTGTTTTAGTAATAAGACAGTTATAACAAATACATATCATACATAATCCTTAATATCTATGGTCCATAATCTATTAAACTTAGGTCTTATTATTTTAATTTTCTTTTCTATCCATAATCAATATAACCTTAGACTTACTATTTTAATCCACTTTGTATTAAATTTAATGACCATATTAGTTTGTTTTTATAATATTTAAACTCAAAAGTTCGTATATTATTTAAAACAAATATATTTTAATTAGAACTAAATGATAAAATTGTAATATTATTAAATCCATTATGCTTAAGTACAATGTAATGCTATTTTACATTTTAATAACTTTATTCTTGTGTCCCTATCAACATATGCAACAACTCTTACCATTATCTTTTAATTGAAATATTATAATTTTAATATAAATATTATAATTTTTTAATAATTCTTTTATATTCTAAAAATAGCCATAAGCAAGCTTACATTATTGAGATGGAAAATTTTATGGTTTGTTCTGTGACTTCATAATAACTACCTGCCTTATCCCATCACCATAATGGATGTTGATGACCATGTAAGTGGATAGAATGTAGTTATGAAAACAATATTAGAAAGTGGATTGTTATATTCCTTTTAACAATGAACAAAAAATCCAAACAGGTAGAAATGATGTGCTGCTATCCCTTCAAACGGCTAGAATTCAACCGGCTAGGGAGGACGTGGCACAGCCACTCACAAATTAGCCGTTGATTAAAAAAGCTGCGAGGAAGAGTTATATAATGAGGATTTTGATTATGATGTCCACAAGTTAAATTACTTTTGATTCTCCTCTTCAAAGCTGGACACAGAAATAACGTTTTTTTTAAACGACTTGGTGAAGGAGACCGTGCGAATGCATCCTCCCCTACTTGGTGAAGGAGAGCCTGCAAATGTTTCGTGTCACACTGTGACTACATCCCCGCAAAGACCAACGTGGAGTTCTGCAGTGTGGGGATGGGGAGTTTCCACCCTAGCGCTTCCTGGACTAATGAGAAGGACGTTGAAATTATGAGAGTGAATAGAATTAAGATGATGCCCTTCGATGCTGGGAGGAGGATCTGGCCATTGGCACTCACAACATCAATCTAATCATCTTATGGATGCATGCAATATGGAGTAGTATGCTTTGACTGTTGTCACAAATAATCCACCAGAAGTCCCCATGTTCCATTACTCCTGTGGAATGCAGCGCGGGGATTTGCGGAGGCAAAGTATCGATTGTATATACCTTTCCTAAGAGGCAAAGTATCGATTGTATATACCTTTCCTAAGTGAGGCCGACATCGAGCTGCTTCCACTGGTGTAAATCTATTTATGAGGTTCTCTCTAGCTCTTTGATTCGATTTGTTTTCTAGTAGGTGCCATTTTTGGATTTCTGGGAGGTGTGAAATATTCATTTATATTGCATATTTTTATGATCAATTTCTAAGAAATATGGTAGCACACAAACATGATCTCTGATCTCTATTCTTGTTTCCATTAATGTATAGTTTTATGAGATTAATTTTCGAATTAATCATATTATTAAAAGATTTGATTGATAGGGTTTGCACCTTCTTTTAATCAGGATAAGGTTTGCACCTGCTTTTAATTGCTTTCTTTTAAGCTGATGTCTGTCCAATTCAATATGGAAGGTCTCCCACGACAAGATAAGATTACAACAAATTGGATCATTGGATGTAAATAAGGCCCTAAAGAAACCTAGTTCCGGCTAGACAAGAAAGGTAAGCTTCTGCCTCTTCATTTTGTATTTCTTGAAGTAAACCCTTTTTAATGAATTATATGTAGTCTTTTCTTCATTTTCAAGTGGTTTTATAATTTTTGGATTAATACGGTGTTAGTAATAGAACTTATTTTTTTTTTATTACAACTCTATTTTCGGTGTCTAAACCCACCCAATCTATTCATCTCAGTTTTATTAGTAAAACCCATTTTATTCATCTCAATTCTATTATTCCATTTTCTTTATGGTTTCCTGGGCTCGCCATAGTTTCTTTTTAATTCATTTCAGCCAGTTGTAATCTCTTTGTCTCAAATTTCTTGGTTATAATTTAGATATTTCTTTGTTAGATCTATCAAATATCAAATCAAATCTCTTACGGATGTGTGGGATATGGATGTGTGCAATATGCAGCAGTATGCTTTCACTGTTTTCACGAAGAATCCACCAGAAAGAATTTGGACGAATGAAGCGCGGCGCTCGAAGTCCCCATGTTCCATTATTCCTGTGGAATGCAGGCGGTGATGCTTGCATTGGGAATTTGCGGAGGCAAAGTATCCACTGTATATGCCTTTCGTACGCGACATCGAAATCGAGCTGCGCTGCTTCCACCGATGCAAATCTATTTATCAGGTTCTCTATGGCTCTTTGATTTGATTATTTTTCTCTGTTTCGATTCGTTTTCTAGTAGGATGCAATTTTTGGATTTCTTCCAAGTGCGAAATATTCATTTATATTGCATATTTTTATGATAAATTTCTAAGAATTCTGGTAGTACACAAACATGATCTCTATTCTTTTTTTTTCCATTGATGTATAGTTTTCTATTTTTTTTTTCCATTGATGTATAGATTTATGAGATTAATTGTAGGATTAACCATGTTATTAAAAGATTTGATTGATAGGGTTTAGGCCTTTTTTTAATCAGGATAGAGTTTGGGCCTTCTTTTAATTTCTTACTCTATGAGATTAGATGATTTAGATGAGATTACTGGATTTCTTAAAATGATTTTCAATTATGTTTTTATGATTTACAAATATGTTTCTCATTTGTCTTATAATTTATGTTAGATTTTATTTTCACATTATTACTTTGGTTAAATTCAATGTATTTTAAATTGTATTTTCATACATTTAAATTACTTTAAAGAAGTTTTTGTATATTTAAACTTTTATTAATAGCTTTTAATTAATTTATTTTTTGAATGATTTCTTCATTAATATTTTGATATAGAGTAAAGTACCATAATCTTGAGTAGCCTAGCCTAAGCTACTAAAGGATAGACTAGGGTAAGTTAGAATAGGCTAGGTTAGGCTAGAATAGGCAAGAGTAGCTTAGGGTAGGCTAGACTAGACTAGGATAGGTTAGGTTAGAGTAGGTTAGGCTAGTGTATGCTAGGGTAGGCTAGAGTAGGCTAGGTTAGACTAGGGTAGGTTAAGCTAGGCTAGGGGAGGCTAAGTTAAGCTAGGCTAGGCTAGGGGAGGCTAGGTTAGGCCACTATAGTGGAGGATAGACTAGGTTAGGCTAGGTTAGGTCAAGATAGGGTAGGTTAGGGTATCTTAGGCTAGGCTAGGATAGGCTAGGCTAGGATAGGTCAGACTATGTTAAGCTAGGCTAGGTAAGAGTACACTATGTTAGGCTAGGGTAGGTTAGGCTAGGCTAGGTTAGCCTAGGTTAGGTTAGGTTAGGCTAGGCTAGGCTATGTTAGCTTAAGTTAGGCTCAGTTAGGCTAGGCTATGTTAGGCTAGGTTAGGTTAGGTTAGGATAGGATAGGCTAGGATAGGATAGGCTAGAATAGGGTAGGCTAGGTTACGCTAGGTTAGGTTAGGTTAGGGTAGGATAGATTAGGCTAGTCTAGGTTGGGCCACGATAAGATAGGCTAGGTTAGGATAAGATAGGTTAGGCTAGGTTAGGTTAGGCTATGCTATGCTAGGCTAGGTTAGGTTAGGCTAGGCTAGGCTAGGCTAGGTTAGGTTAGGCTAGCTTAGGTTAGGATATGATAGGATAAGATAGGATAGACTAGGCTAGGATAGGTTAGGCTAGGATAAGATAGGCTAGGTTAGGTTAGGATGAGATTGATTAGGCTAGGATAGTTTAGGCTAAGATAAGCTAGGCTAGGTTAGGCTAGGCTTGGCTAGGCTAGTTTAGGCTAGGCTAGTTTAGGGTAGGCTAGGGTAGGGTAGGGTAGGCTAGGCTAGGCTAGTTTAGGGTAGGCTAGGCTAGTTTAGGCTAGGCTAGGCTAGGTTAGTTTAGTTTAGGTTAGGATACATTAGGCTAGGCTAGGCTAGCTTAGGCTAGATTAGGCTAGGCTAAGTTAGGTTAGGTTAGGCTACGTAGGTTAGGATAGTATAGGTTAGGTTAGGGTTAGGCCGGGCTAGGCTATGCTAGGATAGGGTAGGTTTGGCAAGGCTAGGGTAGGGTAGTGTAGGCTAGGTTAGGATAGGGTAGGCTAGGCTAGGCTAGAATAGGGTAGGATAGATTAGGGTAGGTTA
Source organism: Pinus albicaulis (assembly GCA_034641835.2). Classification (NCBI taxonomy): domain Eukaryota; kingdom Viridiplantae; phylum Streptophyta; class Pinopsida; order Pinales; family Pinaceae; genus Pinus; species Pinus albicaulis. The sequence goes on along the minus strand of CM076575.1, from coordinate 244,207,971 downwards.
GGCTAGGATATGGTAGGATAGGGTAGGGTAGGTAAGGGTAGGTTAGACTAGGATAAGCTAGGGTAGGCTAGGTTAAGGTAGGTTAGGCTACGCTAGGTTAGGCTATGGTGGGTCAGGGTAGTGTAGGCTAGGCTAGCATAGGGTAGGCTAGGCTAGGATAGGTTAGGCTAGGCTAGGGTAGGCTAGGCTAGGCTAGTTTAAGGTAGAGAAGGGTAGGGTAGGTTAGGGGAGCTTAGGTTAGGTTAGGCTAGGTTAGGCTAGGCTAGCTTAGGCTAGGGTAGGGTAGTCTAGGGTAGGCTACCCTAGGCTAGGCTAGAGTAGGCTAAGCTAGGGTAGGGTAGGGTAGGGGAAGGTAGGTTAGACTAGGATAGGCTAGGCTATCTTAAGCTAGGCTAGGATAGGATGGTCTAGGGTGGGCTAGGCTTGGGTGGACAAGGCTAGGCTCATTTAGGTTAGGCTAGGTTCGGCTACGCTAGGCTATGTAAGGTTAGGTTAGGCTAGGATAGGTTAGGTTAGGTTGGGCAAGGTTGGGTGAGGCTAGGCTAGGTAAGGTTAGGTTAGGCTAGGTTAGGTTAATTTATGTTAGGTTAAGGTAGGTTAGGTTAGGTTATGTTAGGTTAGGGTAGGCTAGGCTACGTCAGGCTAGGGTAGGGTAGGGTAGGGTAGGTTACGGTGGGTTATGTTAGGTTAGGCTAGGTTAGGCTAGGCAATGTTAGGCTAGGCTAGGCTAGGCAAGGTTAGGCTAAGCCAGACTAGGCTAGGCTAGGCTAGGTTAGGCTAGGTTAGGCTAGGCTAGGCTAGGTTAGCCAAGGTTATGCTAGGCTAGGCAAGGATAGGCTGGGCTAGGCTAGGCAAGGCAAGGTTAGCCGAGGCTAGGCTAGGCTAGGCTAGGCTAGAATAGGGTAGGATAGATTAGGGTAGGTTAGGCTAGGATATGGTAGGATAGGGTAGGGTAGGTAAGGGTAGGTTAGACTAGGATAAGCTAGGGTAGGCTAGGTTAAGGTAGGTTAGGCTACGCTAGGTTAGGCTATGGTGGGTCAAGGTAGTGTAGGCTAGGCTAGCATAGGGTAGGCTAGGCTAGGATAGGCTAGGCTAGGCTAGGCTAGGCTAGTTGAGGTGGGGTATGTTTGGGGTTGACTATGTTAGGCTATGCTACGAGTTGGTGTGTTAGGCTACACGAGTTGAGATAAGGTAGGTTACATTAGTATGGGGTGGGGTATTTTAGGCATTGACTAGGCAATGAGCTAGGTGTAATATCCCAAAATGGGAACCTGAGCAAGGGATGCCTGAAAAATGCATTTTCAGGAATGACTCTAGAGGATTGACAAGACATGGATCCCTTAGATCGATGTGCTCTGTAACAAGAAATCGAGATGAGGCTCCAAAAAAATCACTGCAGAATTGGGTTGAACGGATCTCCCACCTAGTTGTCTTGAAAAAGTGCCCAATGGAAAAGGTACTTTGTCTATGTATGAACAAGGGATAGAATAACAACATTATTTTTTATGGCTTTGAATACATGTGAAGATGTAGGTAATAAAAAATTTATAATATAGTGAAGGCAAATTCCTTGACGAAGAGTCACTCGAGGATTGGCAATACAAGCCTCGATAGATCATATACATGAAATGTGAAATATACTACTACACTCGGGGGAATGCCTAGGCTATGACTGCATAGTTTATAGGAGATACTGCAACATACTGAATAATAATACAAATATATAAAAATATATTAGGCTCAATAAATGTACGAAGAAAGCTCTCAACCCCATAAAACAATAATACAACAATCCTTGAAGGATTGTAAAATATATACAAAATGGAGAAAAATTACGAAATGTCGGAGTTGCGATGGCGGCGGAAACTCAAGAGCGGAACTAGATGGGGATAGTTGAATATGATGCACAATATGAGTATATCTCCTCTAATGGATCTTCCAGTGAAAATTTGATCCTATCCTTGAAGATCTTACCCTCCAATCAACATTGCAAACTCCCTCGCAAATGTGCTGAAAATAAGCAGGTCACTAAAGGATCTTTGTAAGTTGTAGGTGGAATAAAATGTGTTGGCCAAATGCGAAGATCTACAATATGCTATGAATCCTCCCTTCATGATCTCCCAAAGAGCAGTCTCTCTCCTGCGAAGAGCAAGCCAAGAAATGGTGTTTTGGAACCTCCTTGTAACACCACTGCTTACAATGTTATAATTAAGTAGAAATAATGTTGTAGTTGAAGGAGGTGAAGCAGCCTTGAGCATGAATGTGGAGAAATAAAAATGAAATCCTCAAGAAGGCCTCTCAAGAATGAGAATGAATCCTAAGAAAATTCCTTGTATGAAACAACACCTTTCTGTAAACAACGGAGAGGCTAAGAATAGTTTAAACAAACTAAGAAATCACTAATCATAAGCATGAGTTACAATGGATGCCTTTCCCTCCTTTTAAACAAATGCAAACTCCCTCTCCATGGGTCCCACTCATTAAGTTTCCTCCATCATGGAAAATTCCACCAACTCTTCTTTGCGGCACCTTGCAAGATGATCTCACACTCTATCCTTTCACGCTGTTTGACTTGAGTCCAAGCTTGACCTTGTCTTTATGCAAATGTCCTCTTTCACACATGGGGGTGTGAAATCCATCCCTCTTTTGATCTTCTTTCATACAAAAGAGGATTTTATTCCTATTTCTGAATTATATGGGCCTCCTTACCCATTTCTTCATTTTCTAAGTGAAAACAACAAAAATTAATATTCCATTGTTGCATGCTAAAAGTGGAATATGCAGGTCCTCCACTCCCAAATGTTTCTTGTCCTCAAAAAGCGCATAGATAAATCCTCCAAGGATCAAGATGTTTTCTCATCAATATATCTCAAGTTTTCCCTCCAACATATGCAAACTAGCACGAGTGAGCATCCCCAGAATAGCTATCATATGAAAATAAACATCTATGGAGGCAAAAATTGAGTACATCTATGAGCCTTTTTAAGGAATGATATTTGACATGAATTGGGATTTACCATCCACATATGAATCTCCATCTTCCCGGCTACTTATGAACAAAAATCAGCCTCAGCGAGTCGGGAGGAGGATGCCCTCCTTATCCACGAGATCTTAGCCTTCACATTATCGAGTGGTGTCTGGTTTTTATTTAATAAATTTTACGGAACTTAAAAAACAATCCTCATAAGATATAATAAATCCTTTGATAATAGTATCAATACCTCATATGTATTTCTTAATTTACCCACTCATATATTTCTTAATTTCATTGTGAAATACTTCTCTTAAAATAGATTTATGCTAACCAAAAGATACCCATTATATATTTTTATTTATTTTATTATTATAATACATTTTGCTTCATATCTATTTAATATTAATTTGTTTATTTATATAATTTTAAATAATATATATTTATTTAATTAATATTAATCATTCATATATATTCAACCCTATATCTATATATGTTATATCATGTAATATTCATGATGCATTCCATTTAACTTATAAAATAAATAATTTATATGTTGTTAATTCATTTCTTAACCTAAGACATTGTTATATTTATAATGCATTCTATTTAATTTATTTAATTAATATTAATCATTCATATATATTCAAACCTCTATTTATATATGTTATATAATGTAATATTCATGATGCATTCCATTTAACAATAAAATAAATAATTTTATATATTTGTTAATTCATGTCTTAAGATAAGACATTGTTATCTTTATAATGCATTCTATTTAATTAATCGTGATTTATCACAGGAGGATAATTTTCAATTTTTATTAAATTGGTGATTAATATTTTAATTTGAAATGTTTTATGTTATTATTATATTTAATTAATATTTTTTTTTATTAAAAAGGATTGTTTTACAGTAAATTAAGCACACTTAACGATGGGCTATCATATGCAGGCCAAGAGGATATTTGATAAGTGTCATTTTTTACTAGTACATATCATTGAGTGATTGAAGGGGTAGATTTTGGTCACAAGGTTGCAGGGTTCGAGCACGTAGTAATGGATGCGCATAATTCTAATACAAAGGCAATATTCGAGACGGATCCCCGACTTGGGGAAATTGGTCCACTTCTATCTTTGTCATTAATCCAAGTCGGCCTGCTGAATTTATTTCTTTCATGGATTATCTATAATGTAAAATCTCTTACATGTTATTGATAGGAATTTTATTGTTATTGTTCATTACTAGGTTTTTATGAGCGGCCAGTAATTTTATCACTAAAATAACATCTATTTATTAAGTAATTTATCAATACATGTTGTTCAAATGAAAAATTGGATACTATGTTTTTCGGTGGAAGATAATATGGAATATTATTTTATTTATCATTTAATTTACTTTGCAGTGCATCCAAAAAATACGCATATATGTAATTGTAAACAACTAATGCGAGATGGATTTTTAAGAACTAGCGCCCTTAGATTTTTCTGTTATAAACCCTACGATACTCGCGACTTGTATTTGAGCAACCAATGATAATGGTATACTCGGTGCCATTGGTATTGGATTTACTCAAGGATGAATAATTCTCTCACATGACACAAGCTGATGATAACCAAGGTGTAAGACCTATATATATAAATATTCTTTTGTCACTATTTTTTTATGTTATTTGAAATGTGTTACTCTCTCAATGTGGAAATTAAGTTGACTATAATTCATTAAAATAAATAGGATGTAGGAATAAAAAATCAAGCATGGTTTTGTTAAGGTCTGAGATATCTTATATAAATATATAAATTTTTGAATATATATAATTAATTGATATTTATTGATGTTAGTTGAAGTTAGTGTCCTTAATTTTATTTAATTCAAAATATGTAAAGAAATTTTAATATAATTATCAACTAAATTTAGGTTTTTGATAGATAATTTTAACATTAAATTATAAAATATATTACAATATTACATAAAATTATATTGAAAATATTTTATATTAAGAAGCTATGATTCAATCTATGTTAAAATATGAAGTCTATCTACTTACCTTAACACAAATTTAGTTTAAATCAATTATTATAAGTGAGATATTAAATTAAAAAACATGTTTCCTTTAAAAACTCATTTAAATGTTTATAATCATATAATCATATGTTTTTAGACATATTATTCTGTTGTAAATAATGTATATATGGAACATATAGTAAAATTTACCCGGAAAATATTTATAATATTGAGTATTTCAGATATCTGAAAATATATGAAAATAAGTATTTAAGATGTAAATTAAATTCAAAAATACATATAAATAGTATAGATTATTAATGAAACAATAAATTAAGAAATAAATAAATAAAACTCCTGAAGAAATAAATATTTATTTTGTGATATATAGCAACTATTTTAGTTTATGTGAACTTTTAAATTTTATTTATTTATTTACATATAACCATTATTTTAGTTATAACTAATTTTTAAATTTAAAGAAAAATATTTTTTAAAGTTTTTAAAAAATAAACTTCCATTTATTAACAATTATATATTAGCTCATCTTCAAAGAAAAAATAAAACAACTTTAACCAAAAAATACAATTACTAAACCATTTTCATCCCATTTAGTCTTTATCTATGAAAGTACGATGTGATTGATGTACATTTCATCCATTACCACACAATTCCGGCATAATGCTATAGTTAAATTTATAGTTCATGCAGTTGAACTTTAAACATAATACTTTATAGTTTCTACCCAATTTAATACAATTGAACTTTCTTCGAAGACAAATATATAATAGGAATAACGAGTCACCATGAAACAAAGATCAGAGACCTTTACGGTAATTTGCATTTTGAAGACGTAAAAATATTGCAACCATGACCAAAAATCAAGGCATAGAAACAATAAATGAAACCTAACATAGTAAAAAATCTCCCAAGTTCATAGCTTTACGGAGAGTAAGAAAACTTTTATGCTAAGGTACAAAGCCGGAGCGACTCATAAAAATTGAAAAATAAATGTGGTTGTGCAAAAACCATAAAATGCCTAAATTATCAAACTTTGTAGAATTTATGGGATTATATTTTCTTGGAGATAAGACGGTGTAGATATTGGTTTTTCCAATAACAGTCATGGGTACGTCGTGAGAAAAACAACACGGTTACCCTAATAATGCTCAGCCATAATGTTTCAAATTTGTAAAATTAGCGAGAAGCAACAAAATATTCTTCCCAAACACACAACAATCCAATCCTTATAAAAATTAAGAAAGGCTAAGTTGCCATACCTGTAAATAAAAGTTGTCCGAAAATATTCACAATGAGATAGAAAAACCAAGCGCGCCTATGAAGATCACGGGAAGGGTGGGTTGTATTTATAGATAAAGTTGTATTTATAGGATTCGTGAATGCAAATTGTATGAATGAATTCATCTTTATGTAGCCAAAACGTAGAACCACACACAGATGGAGCCGCACAAGTGGATTGGCATGTTGCAACCTTCTTCATTGCCTAAATGTACTGTCGCATCGAGGCTGTGGTGCCAGAAGTTTTGACATCCGCTTCGTCCAGCTCCCTCGGGTCTAAATCGAAGGAGAGGCACAGAACATGAAGGTAGAAACTCTTGGTATCCAAATATTTTGGAGAAATCAAAGGATTCTTAGACATTTCTTTCAATTTCATGGCCACACTTCACTTGTTTATAACGATTTTCTTATTTTAACTAATTAATAACCATATTTAATCGTAAGGTCCATAGTGTTTCAATAGTGCAACATCCAAATCAAAGTTACACAATAGTACATGTGGAATTTGAGGGAAAGTAGTTTTCAAATAGAAACGCTTTACAACCTAAATATTTCTAAATTCATATTAGGTTCACAATTTTAAAATTTGGAGGGTAATATTGAAGTGATCCTGGTGACTTTTGATGTCAAGGCCACCTAGTATTTATGGAGGTCTATGTAAAATGGCTTGCTTCTATTATTTTTTTTAACTTAAAAAAAAACATATAATAGAGATTATCTCATATTTTAAATAACATTATGTCCACTTTTAATCCATTGGTCACTTACATGTCTATTTCACTTTTTGTCTTTTGCCCTTGAGTGTTTTTATTAGGGTAGTACCTTTTAAGCTAGTGAGATCCCAATTAAGTGGAGGTTCGAGAATTTGTACACCCATTTGGGCAATCAAATAAAAAATTCCTTAAAAATTCACAATATTATCATACAATGTTGTGACACAATTTTTCATATAGTAAGCTTTATAAAATCATTCTACAATTAGGTACCTTGTTTTAGTAATAAGATAATTATAACAAATATATATCATACATAATCCTTAATATCTATGGTCCATAATCTATTAAAGTTAGGTCTTATTATTTTAATTTTAGATTTCTCTATCCATAATCAATATAACCTTAGACTTATTATTTTAATAGCTTTGTATTAAATTTAATGACCATATTAGTTTGTTTATAATATTTAAACTAAAAAAATTTCATATATATTATTTAAAACAAATATATTTTAATTAAAACTAAATGATAAAATTATGTAATATTATGAAATCTAATATGTTTAAGTAAAATGTAATGCTATTTTACATTTCAATACCTTTATTGTGTGTCCCTATCAACATATGCAACAACTCTTACCATTATCTTTTAATAGAAATATTATAATTTTAATATAAATATTATAATTTTTATAATAATTATTTTATATTCTAAAAATAGCCCTAAGCAAGCTCACATTATTGAGATGGAAAGTTTTATGCTTTGTTTAAGTGACTTCCTAATAACTACATACCTTATCCCATCACCATAATTGATGTTGATGACCATGTAGTGGATAGAATGTAGTTATGAAAACAATATTAGAAGTGGATTGTTATATTCCTTTTAACAATGAACAAAAAATCCAAACGAGTGAAAATGATGTGATGCTATCCCTTCAAACGGCTAGGAAATCAAACGGGTAAGGAGGACATGGCACCGCCACTCACCAATAGTCGTTGATTAAAAAAGTTGCGAAGACGGGATTATATGATGAAATTTGATTATGATGTTCTGAAAGTTAAATTACTTTTGATTCTCCTCTGCAAAGCTGGACACAGAAATAATGTTTTTTTTAAACGACTAGGTGAAGGAGACTGTGCGAATGGATCCTCCTCTACTTGGTGAAGGAAAGCCTGCAAATGTTTCGTGTCACACTGTGACTACATCCAGGCGAAGGCCAATGTGGAGTTCTACAGTGTGGGGATGGGAAGTTCTTAGGAGAGAAGTTGGGAGTTTCGACCCCAGCGCTTCCTGGACTAGGAGAAGGACGTTGACATTACGAGAATGAATATAATTAAGATGATGCCCTTCGGTGCTGGGAGGAGGATCTAGCCATTGCTTCCCACCACATCAATACTTAATCATCTTATGGATGCGTGCATTATGGAGGAGTAGTATGCTTTCACTGTTGTCACGAAATCCACCAGAAGTCCCCATGTTCCATTACTCCTGTGAAATGTAGCACGAGGATTTGCGGAGGCAAAGTATCGACTGTATACCTTTCCCTAGAGTAGAGGCTGACATTGAGCTGCTTCCACCGATGCAAATCTATTTACGAGGTTCTCTCTGGCTCTGATTCAATTCGTTTTCTAGTAGGTGCCATTTTTCTATTTCTCGGAGGTGCGAAATATTCATTTATGCCATATTTTATGATCAATTTCTAAGAAATGTGGTAGCACTTTAAACATGATCTCTATTATTGTTTCCGTTAATGTATAGTTTTATGAGATAAATTTTCGGATTAATCATATTATTAAAGAATTTGATTGATAGGGTTTGCCTTCTTTTTTTAATCAGGATAAGGTTTGCATGGCCTTCTTTTAATTGCTTTATTTTAAGTCGATCTGTCCAATTCAATGCAGGGTCTCCCACGACAAGATAAGATTACAACAAACTGGATCGTTGGAAGGAAATAAGGCCTAAAAAAAACCTGATTTCCGCCAGACAAGAAAGGTCAGTTTCTGCCACTTCCATTTTGTATTTCTTAAAGTAAACCCTTTTCTTCATTTCAAGTGGTTTTATAATTTTTTTGGATTAATACGGTGTTAGTAATAGCACCTATTTTTTCTATTAGAACTCTATTTTCGGTGTCTAAACCAAACCCAGTTTATTCATCTTAGTTTTATTATTCCATTTTCTTTATGGTTTCCTGGAAGAAGCGCACCATAGTTTCCTTTTAATTCATTTCAGCCAGTTGTAATCTCTTTGTCTCAAATTTCTTGGTTATAATTTAGATATTTCTTTGTTAGATCTGTCAAATCAAATCTCTTATGGACGTTTGGGATATGGATGTGTGTAATATGGAGGAGCAGTATGCTTTCACTGTTGTCCCCGAAGAATCACAGAAAGAATGTGGATGAATGGAGAGCGGCGCTCGAAGTCCCCCATGTTCCATTACTCCTGTGGAATGCAGGCGGTGATGCCTGCATTGGAATTTGCGGAGGCAAAGTATCGACGGTATATGCCTTTCATACGCGACATCGACATCGAGCTGCGCTGCTTCAACGATGCAAGTCTATTTAAGAGAGGGTTATCTCTGGCTCTCTGATTTGATTATTTTTCTCTGTTTTCGATTCATTTTCTAGTAGGGTGCCATTTTTGGATTTCTTCCAAGTGCGAAATATTCATTTATATTGCATTATTTTATAGTCCAATTTCTAAGAATTCTGGTAGCACACAAACATGATGTCTATTTTTTTTTCCATTGATGTATAGTTTTATGAGATTAATTGTAGGATTAACATATTATTAAAAGATTTTGATTGATAGGGTTTGGGCCTTCTTTTAATTGCTTACTCTATGAATTAGATGATTTAAATGAGATTATTGGATTTCTTAAAATGATTTTCAATTATGTTTTTATGATTTACAAATATGTTTTTCCATTTATGTCTTATAATTTATGTTAGATTTTATTTTCACATTATTACTTTGGTTAAATTCAATGTATTTTAAATTGTATTTTCATATATTTAAATTATTTTAATTTATTTATTTTTTGAATGATTTCTTCATTAATATTCTAATATAGAGTAAAATACCATAAGCTTGAGTAGCCTAGCCTAAGCTACTAAAGGATAGACTAAGTTAAGCTAAGTGGCTAGGTTAGGCTAGAATAGGCAAGAGTAGCTTACGATAGGCTAGGCCCAGACTAGGATAGCCTAGGTTAGAGTAGGTTAGGCTAGTGTATGCTAGGGTAGGCTAGAGTAGGCTAGGGGGGATTAGACTAGGGTAGGTTAAGCTAGGCTAGGGGAGGCTATATTGAATGGGATAGGCTGGTGGGGGAGTAGGTTAGGCTACTATAACGTGAGATAGACAAGGTTAGGCTAGGTTAGGTCAAGATAGGGTAGGTTAGGGAGTGTCTTAGGATAGGCTAGGATAAACTGAAACTGGGATAGGTTCATCTATGTTAAGCTAGGCTAGGTAAGAGTACACTATTTTGAAGCTGGGGTATGTTAGGCTAGGCTAGGTTAGCCTAGGTTAGGTTAGGTTAGGTTAAGAGCTATGGTGGTTTATGTTAGCTTAGGTTGGGTACAGGTTAGGCTAGGCTATGTTAGGTTAGGTTAGGTTAGGTTGGGATAGGATAGGCAAGGATAAAATGGGTTGAGCCAGGAGTTTGGGTAGGTTGCGGTAGGGTAGGATAGATTAGACTAGTCTAGGGTGAGCCTGATAAAGATGAGCTGAGTTGAGGCCCAGGTTGGGATAAGATAGGTTAGGCTAGGTGAGGTTGGGTTGGGGTGGGGCTAGGCTGCGTAGAGCTGGGTTAAGTTAGGCTAGGCTAGGCTAGGCTAGGTTAGGTTAGGCTAGAACACGTTGGGATATGATAGGACAAGATAGGATAGATTGGGCTAGGCTAGGTTAAGCTGGGGATAAGATATGCTAGGTTGAGTTGGGGGATGAGATTGATTGAGCTGAGATAGTTTGGCCTAAGATAAGTTACGCTAGGTTGGGCTAGGCTTGGCTGGGCACGTAGGTTGGTTTGAGTTGGTTTGGGTTAGGTTGGGCTGCATTGGGCTGGGCTGGGATAGCTTAGGCTAGACTGGGCTAAGGTAGCCTAGGCTAAGGCCCAGGCCAAACTGAGCTAAGTAGGTTGAGATGAGTTGGGTTAGGTTAGGATATTAGTATGGGATTGGAAGTTAGGTTGAGTTACGATAAGTTGGAGTTGGGGTTGGGTGGGCTGAAGCTGCGCTGGGGGTATGTTAGGTTGGGCAGGCTGTGGTGAGGGCTGGTGTGGGATGGGTTGGCTAGGGTGAGGTAGGGTGAGAAGCTGGCGTGAATGAGATAGATTAGGGTAGGTTAGGCTAGGATTGGGTAAGATAGGGTAGGGTGGGGTGAGTGAGGTGAATTGAGCTGAGATGAGCTGAGGTGAGCTGCATTGGGGTGGGATTGAGCTATGTGAGCTGACTGTGGTGGAGCTGAGGTTGGTGTGAGCTGAGCTGGCATAGGGTATGGTGGGGTAGGCTGGGTTGGGGCAAGGTAGATGAGGGTGAGCTAGGCTGGTGCTTAAGTTGGGGGAGTGAGGTGGGGTAGGTTGGGGAGGCAGGGTTGGGTTAGGCTAGGTTGGGTTGAGCTAGGCTGAGTTGAGCTGGGGTAGGGTAGTCTGGGGTAGGCTGCCCTGAGCTGGGCTGATGAGCTAGCTAGGGTAGGTTAGAAAGGAGTGAGGAAGGTGGGGGGACAGAGCTGAGCTGTTCAGGCACTGTCCTAGGGCCCAGGCTGGGATGAGATGGTCTGGAGATGGGCTGCGCTAGGGTAGACTGCGCTGAGCTTGATTGGGTTGAGCTGAAGCTAGGCTAGGTAAGGATGAAATGAGCTGGGATAGGTTGGGTCACGCAGTTGGGCAATATTTCATGCAATTGAGGAAGCTGAGCTGGGTAGGCTAGGTTAGATTGGGATTAGCTAGGTTGAAGCTGAAGTATGTTAGGCTAGGGTAGTGTATGGTGGGGTTGGGTAGGGTAGGGTAGGGTAGGGTAGGTTACGATGGGTTATGTTGGGTTGGGCTGGGTTGAGCTGGGCAATCTTTGAGCCATTTAGGCTAGGCGATTGAAGTACAAAGCTAGGCTGAGCTGAGCTGGCGAGGTTGAGGTGACTGAGCTAGGATAGAGCTGGCAAATCTAGGTTAGCCAAGGTTACGCTAGGCTGAAGCAAGGCTGGGCTAGGCTGGTGCAGCGAGGCTAAGGTTGGTGAGGCTGAGCTGAGCTATGGCCCAGTAGGCTAAGCTAGGCTAGGCTAGGTTAGTCTAGGTTGGGTTGGGATAGGTTGGGTTAGGTTGGGCTAGGTTAGAAGCTGAAGCTGGGTTAAGCTAGGTTGGTGCAATTGGGCTACATTGGTTTAGGTAAGGCTAAGTTGGGTTGGGTTAGGTTAGGTTGAAGCTAGGCTATGTTGGGATAAGGTTGCGGGCAAGGAAGCTAGGCTAGGCTAGTGCAAGATAGTGTGGGCTATGTTAGGATAGGTTAGGCTAGGCAAGGCTGGGCTAGGCTGGTGTAAGATAGTCATGAGCTATGTTAGCATAGGTTAGGTTATGATATTTTAGGCTAGGTTAGGCTAGTTTATGCTAGGTTATGCTAAGCTGGGGTAAAAAGCTAGGATAGATGGGCATGGCTAGGTTAGGGTAGGCCTAAGTTTAGGTTAGGCTTGGTTAGGTTAGGTTAGGCTATGCATGGTTTCGTCATGGTTAGGCTGGGGTTACGCTTTATATTATGATAGTCTTGGATGGGGGTTAGGCTAGGCTAGGCTGAGCCAGGAAGATGTAGGTTAGGTGGGAGGCTAGGCTAGGCTGGGGTAGGAAGAGGTTAGGTTGGGTTAGGCTAGGCTGGGTTTGGCTAAGTTAGGCAAGGCTAAGTTGGCAAATAGTGTGGGGATTAGGTTAGGCTAGGATAAGGAAGGTTAGGTTAGGCGATTTAGGCTAGGTTAGGCTAGGCTAGGTTAGGTTAGGTTAGGTTAGGTTTTCATTAGGTTGGGTGGCTTAGGCTATGTTAGGCAAAGCTAGGTTGAAAAGCTTGGGATATGTTTGGCAAGGCTAGGTTGGGCTTGGCCGGTGGAATTAGGCAAAGCTAGGCTGGGAAGTAGGCTAGGATGTGGGTTATGTTAGACATGGCTAGGTTAATCTAGGCTAGGCTATGATAGGTTATGCTAGGTTAGGTTTTGCTAGGTTAGGGTAGGTTAGGCATGGCTAGGCATGGCTAGGTTAGGCTAGGATAGGCTAGGTTATGCTCGGCTTGGTTAGGGTAGGGTAGGGTAGGCTAGGCATCGCTTGGTTAGGCTAGGAAAGGGTAGGCTATCGGTTAGGCTAGGTTGGGGTAGGTTAAGTTAGGATATGCTAGATTAGGATAGGTTATGTTATGGTAGGTTAGGCTAGGTTAGGTTAAAACGAGTTATGTTAATTTCTATGAGTTATGTTAAAATGGTGACTTGTATGAAGATTTGCATGGAATTAAATAGAGTAAATTGTTATGGCTATAATTGCATATTCTGTGTTTATAATGATTATATTCTTGTGTTATATTTTCTAAGTTATATTTTGAAGTTTGAGAGAATTCTAACTTAGGCTTTGAAAGAAGAATCTAAATAACTAGATTCTTAGAGTATATAATATAAAGAAGTAAGGTTAACCCTAAATATTAAACACATACATATAAAGAAGTACAAATTAAAACTAAAATAAATAAGGTAAAACTTCCACTTAAGTGAGTTGGAAAAAAATTAAGTGGAACTATTGAGAGTTCTTATAAATGAATATGAAGACGATGATTTTAGATAAGGAAACATGGAATATATTTAATATTCTTGTATAACATTTATATTAAGGTTTTGTGAGTATGGTTAAATATCTTGATTATGAGTGGAAAAAGTATACTAAATTTGTTATACTAACAAAATCCTTATCTTAGTAGAATTATACTGGAAGTAGATACTTTAATTAGTTTTAATAGAATAAATAGTAGGTTAAAGTATGTATACATAATCATAATTAACATGTATATGCATGAATTTGTATACAAACGGCTAAACTATTAAATTTGATGAAGAATCCCTATCGGAGGTAAGGGAATAGTACGAGGGTATAGACCATGAAGCAACCAGGGAAAGCTTTGTATTTAAACGGTATAAGAAATTTCATATTAAGATGTGTATTTGAAATTTCGAAGAAAATTATTTTCTTACGCAATTACTTTAAATTATAGTTAAATTATGTGGATTATAATGGAAAAAAAAAAAAAAAAACCTAACCAAATACTCACAATGAGGGAATATAACTTTGGGATAGGAAAAATACTCTTAGAAAAGTTAAGGTCTAGCCAATACAAATTTAAGATGACACATGCCTTTACCTTCTATTAAATACAGGCAATGAATTTATATTTTGTAGAAAATAAATTGAAAGAAAAGAACCCATGTTGGGTGTAGCCTTCCTATTTTTTTAAAGATAAATTGTTGGTCAATTACATATAATGAATACAAGTATATGTGAAAAATATAATAAGAATAACATTGAAAAATATATAAAACAGTAATTGAGAGCATAATTACATACTAGCCATAGCCATAGAAAGATAACAATAAACTATGTGTTTACTATTCACACATTACGGAGGAAAACAAGTATACAATTAGGTTCTTAGAAAATAAAAATGCCAAATGGTACATCAACCCAACAATTAAAAGAAACATATATACAATCAAGGTCTATAAGGACTTGAAAAATTATAAGATCTCAACCATATATACCTAATACATAGGTTAACCAATGTATTGCCTAAAATCGTTTGAAGGAAGAATAATATTTTGTTCAAAATAAGATGACCCATAATAGAAAGGCATTTTTCCTTTCCCGAAATCATGTTCCAATACGTCTCAAACATATAGATGAAAAAGTACTTAATTAAGCATATACGAATGGCTTGTAAGGAAGAGAAAGGAACCTTTAGTCTTGATTGTGAAAAGAGTCACGAGATAGAAAAAGTATAGTACAAATGCATAAATTGAATCGATACCTATGTGAGCGTAAAAAACACGGAATTTAAACAAGTGTGAAGACTTGATTGTGTTTATCGAAACAAATGATGATTTACTTTAATAGAGAATGAACTTAGTATATATTCTCAAGATTGAATGTGGTGCATCCATTTCAAATACCTTGTAAGGTTCAACAACAAATAAATGTTAGCATAATATCTTAAAGAAAGAGGTGGGGAAGTGAAGAAAGGGTAATTATTTTCGGGGAGTGGAGGAACTCTTATATCAAATTAATGGAGAATGGTGCAACAAACTTATAAGTAATAATACTTTAAATAACCATTTTAAAAGAGAGAAAAAATAAAGTAGATGAGGTTTAATAATTAAAAACCATGAAGAGAGTAACTATTTTAACGAGAATATAAGAATTAGGTGATCTAAATTGATAATTAAGAAAATATTTCAAGCCTCAAAAGGCATGGTCATTGCACTAAGAATAAAAAAGAATTAATAAATAACATTTAGGGTTTCAAGGATAAAAAAGCCTAGGTGAAAATACGCAGAAATCAACCTTGTAGTGACAATTGGTTGAATGCAAAGTTAAAGCCAAAATAGAAATTACCAAGGATACCATGGAGGAGTAAACAAGCAACTAATGAAGTCAAAGTGAGGTTGAATTCATAGAGGATTAAGGGAAACAAGTATTGATGAGGGAAATTCACCTTGAATCGGCTGGCATGTAAGAAGAAAATAATTTGGTAGTGGATCACATTAAGGAATACACAGAAAGTTGCCTAGGATTAAAAACCCCTTCATTTCTACATTTTCTAATGGATAAAAATACAGAGTCAAGGAAAACCAAGTATGAGAATGAGGGTGAGTTGAAGTAACAAGAACGATAAATTCAAGTGAAGATAGTTAGCTCTATGACAAATAGATCCACAAGCATTCCTTCTCATGTAAATATGTCAAATAATGGAAGAAAGTGAGAATAATAGTTGAATGGGTATAAAATAATAAATATAATATTCAAAATATTTATAAATAATAAAATAATAAGCATTGTACTCAAATTTACAAATGAACCTATGAAATAATTAGGTATCTTCGTCTTTAAACAAATTGGGGGTTACAAAATACTTAATTCAATTCTATTTTAGATATGTTCGTCTTTAAAAAATTGGGTCAAATGGGGAGAAGAAAATACCTAGAATTCCATTAGTACGTCCAAATAATTCCATTTTATTTATAAATTATTTTTAGGAGTCTCTTAATAACCATAACATCGAAGCATAAGTATTGGTATTGGATGATTAACTTTATAGTTTTTTTATGTTTTTTCAATTATGGTTTGAGGATTTTGATTTTATAAATTATATAATATTTATTTCTTTCCAAATAAAAATATTTAGAATATTTATAGATTAATAAAATAATAAACATTATGGTGGAAATTTTACGAGGAGATCTACAAATAATTAAATTAATTTTGCATCCAAATAAATTGAGCACCTAATTGTTGGAAATTGGGTCGAATATGAAATAATTAATTATCTTTTCTATAAAACAAATTTAATTGGAAGTGGATTTGATGAAAATACTCCAAATTGAAAAATTCCACTATTATGTCCAAATAATTCCATTTTATTGATAAATTGTTCTATTCTTCGTGAAAATAATTCATTTTTTAAATAATTTTTTGAAAGGAACCTAACCATAAAGTCAAATCACAAGTATTGGTTGATTAGCTTTATAATTTTGTGATTTTTTTTTTCAATTAAAATATTAGTTCCATTTAACATGTGGTCCTCAAAATGGGTTATGGATGACCCCTTTTCTACTAAAAAAAATATTTTCTAATGATTTAGATGAGATTATTTGATTTCTTAAAAATAATTTTCAATTATATGTTTTTATAGATTTACAATTATGTTTTTCATTTAAAAATAATTTTTCATTTATATCTTATAACTTGTGTTAGATTTTGTTTTACATTATTATTTTCTTTAAATTCATTGTATTTAAATTGTATTTTCTATTAAATTATTTGTCTAATTTTTATTACTTATTTACAATTTTGTTAATAGCTTTTAATTTAGTACATTTATATGAAAAAATTAGATAATTAAAATGAAATAATTTGCAGGAAAATAAAATTAGCAAAAATTTGAGTACTAGAATAAGTTAACTACTATATTCAAAGAACACCCATAAACATAACCTCTGTAGAAATACTTTGTTAGTAAATTGATATTGATATCTTAACAAATTGACTAGTGAACCTAGTTTCAACCATCGGTATTAGTATGAGCTAAGTTAGTTCACTATGGAGTTGGTAACTTAATTTATCATGGACTTGTAATATAAATACCATACGGATATATACTATAAAAAGCCATATAACTATCACAATATACGTCCATATACAAATAAATTGCCCTTCTGGTAAACGAGAACACACATGGGATCTCTTATGAACCCATGAAAACAAGATAGCTCATAAAGAATATAAAAAAAAGTCCATAGTGAAAAATTTAAATAGAAGGAGAAAAATATCAAACGAAAAGGGAATAAACTACCAGTGAATAAAAATAAGCCATAATTACACAACCATTAAACAAAAAAATAAAACAAAACAAAATTGGTTTATTCATATTTTCCACCAAATCGGAAACTTGAAAAAATCAAGTGTTGGAAGAGTGAAACTTGAGAGAGTACTAAAATAATCGACGAAAAACTCTATGTCAAGTCGATTTAAGAAGTGGCTCCAAAACCTCCATAGTACGAGACGAGGTTTGAGGTAACATGTGTACTGCAAAGTAGATCGCACAATCAACAAAACGAGAATGATGTTGGAAAAAAAAAAAATAATATGCGATAGCAAATAATTAGCAGGGGAATTCCATTTATATTACCCAAGTATATGTCAATGGAGCTTAACGTTCTTCACCATGTTGCGAAAAGAAATGGAATATAGTTAGCTATGAGGGTAGGAAAAACCCTATCCAAAAGAATATGTAATGAAAAACAACCATACACGCATACATACGATGCAGGAAGAGCATTAAATTACCTAAGAAAGTAAAGTAAAACAAAGGATTGATGCCTTTGTGTGCGGTGGTTAGAATGTATGGCTATAGAGACACCTGTAAGTAAAGGTAAAATTGTTATCGGGAAAGAATTGAACTTTACGGAATTTTCCTTTGGCATATAAAACCACGGGTGCTTGTAAGAGTAAAGATTGTTACAATGGAAATTAAACCCGAATAAACATAAAAATTCAATTAGTAACTCAACCTAGTACTGTACGAAGAGGAAGAAGTGAATTCGTCACCTTATGTAATACATGGTTCTTGGAGATGAACGATGAACCCAAAAAGACACATCAAATTGTTAACCTATACATTAGAAATAGAGTATTGATGACGCAATTTCACATCTTTAGGAGGATATGGAAAACCAAGAAACCAAATTTCAAAGTGATAATAACTTAAATCTTATAAAATTTAGAATACAAAATTACAGTATAGAGCAATTCTTTTGTGGAAAATAGAAAAAAACATGAAATAGTCTAGTGAACCATGGCCACCAGGCTCCATAAATGGTGCACTATTGTTGGGGTATTAAAAAATAGCATTGGTAAATTTGTGGCTATTACTAGTTTCCAATCACGGAGAAAAAAATGTCGATTAGTTCCTGGAAATGTACATACGAGCTTAAGGTTTGGGTGGAAAGATAAGAACCATTACATGGGGACAACAAATCTACACCTTCACGTGGTCATACCATACAACACATTCATCATGTGTTATCATTCGCTCATTAGATGGGATAGCGTTGGTACATGGACGCATTAGGGGTAATGTACTTGTCGTATGGCGAGTTACCATACATAATTTATGTGATATGACCTAATGGTATAGGAATTAATAAATGACCATATTAATTGGGGGGAAATAAGTAAGAAATGGGGGTTGGATAGTTAGGTTTAAAATGTTATAAGATTCATCTAGGGAATGATTCTTCCATATGATAATTGTGAAAATGATCCCAGAATTATAATCATAGGGGAAATTAAACATGCATGAAACATTAGGTAATAAGTGCATAGATATACTTCGGATGTGGATGATGGCTCGGAGTGATGGGACTTCCGCCCCCTTCAGTGAATCCCACGGCGTTCGCTTGTTGTGACCGCTTATGACCCCCTATAGTGCCATTACTCACGTGCTTACGGCTTTGTTGCCTTTGCCCGTTCCGCCTTTGTCATTTACCTATTGTATGTGGTTCATTTGGATATAGATTTCATTCGGGAGAATTTTAATAATACGCTCATTGTGTTTTTTTGTAGTCATCCTTTTCCCGTACGTAGGCGGTTCTTCCTTGCACTCTTCAGTGAACGCACCCAAACGGTCGACGTTGCTCCGTCACAGGATGTGGAAACTCTTCCGAGGTTTCCACCACCCGGACCGACTCTACGTCATCTCAATTTCTATTTCCTTCTCACGCGGTGATTTTCGAGATCTTGGGCCATCCCGTGCTCCTTCTGCCGAAGCACTCTGGCTTCATTTGACCGATGCCTCGGCTCACGAGAGCGGTGTGTTGCGAGCACGAACGACGGAAGGCACTCTTCCCGCCCTCGCCTTCCATTGGCTGCTCCCTGTTACGAGGGACGTAGACTGGAGTTTTGCATTTGGATTTCAGGCATCGGAGAGGCATCTCCCTATACCCTCACCAGAGCACTCACTATGTTCCGCCTTATGACACTCCTCACTTTGTCTCTCGGCCCTGCCGTCTGCTCTAATTTTCCCACCAACTTGACCCTTTGCCGGGTCTTCACAAAGGGCGAATTACTTCAATTGCTCCTCAAACATGCCTTCTCCACGCACCATCCTTTATTCTTCATTTTACGAAGAATCCCCTATCCCAACTCCCGCTTCAATGCCCCGCCACGACCTATTAAAAGCTACTGTAGCCCTCACATGCAAATATTAACGTTCCAACCCTGCGGAAACATTCGACGTGGTCATTCCATTCCTTGGAATGAAATTTGGAGGTGAAGACTTCTTCGACAAGAGTGGCGTGCCGAGAGAAGGGACAACGATGATGGAGAAGATAGGTTTGGTTGCGGGGATCGTGGAAGAACTAGAGTCCTATACGAAAAATGACTTTTATCCCCCCTCGACTTGCTTTGGTACAAATTTTTGACCTCATGGAAGAATTTTTTTGGTTTTTGAGTTTATATTCCAGTGTAAAAGCTATGAGCTATTCCGAGTTTTGTCTCTTGTTGTATCACGGTCTTTTACTATTTACGGTTTCCCTTCTAAGGCGGTGGAATTTATTTTAAAAGAGCGGTTTCACTACGGCGGTTAAATTGCTAAGGTTAAGCTTGGACCTCAAGCCAGTTCTCGGTAACCACAGCAGAAACTAGCACGATTTTGTACTATTATGTTTATAAATAGATTTAGTTTTACCGAGAAAAAAAAAAAATAAGTGCATAGATATAATTCATCAAGATCAACTATTTACCAAATACAATAAGAAAATATAGGAATTATATGCCATGCAATAACATATACAAATGATTAGTAAGGAAGTTAAAAAAACAAAATAATGTGTGATATATGAAGATATATGTTATAACTACTATCTATATGTTATGTATTTTAATGGGATACGATTTTATTTTATCTAAAAGAAATGTTAGTAATTTTATTAATTAGAAACGAAATAACAATAAAAAAAAACTGAAATTAAAAAATATTTACATCTAGCTTCTAGCATGTAAGATGCAATGTCTACACATCTACTCAATATTGGGTTGTATAGGGCCTCTACATGTAATGATTATAAAAGCTATGATTAAATATAGTTTCGTTTCAACTTTAATTATTTAATGGATTGTTACTATTATCCATGTCTATGTGTGAAAAACTCTAATATTTTTAAATTGATTCTCTAATCTTATTATTAGGCTTATATAAGTCAAATTTTGATAAATATTTAATAGGTGTTTAACTAATATTTGATAAATTTTGATAAATATTTAATGTTGAAGTAAATTGACCACTACATCTTTATATTTTATCTTTCACATCATAAAAACTCATATGAACCTTGTATATCCATTTTCTTTATATAAAAATTCATTATTCTCACACTATATATTCTTTCGGTCAAACGCAAAAGCTTAAACACACACAAAGGTCTTCCCATAATAGTTTGGCCACAATCTAGTTCTTTGTTCACTTTAAATTCCATAGTATCCACATAAAATATATTCATTGTTATTCATAGTGATTTTTGATTTCTTTTATTATGTTTACAAGCTTGTTATGTTCTTGCATAAAACTAAACTCACTCATGGATAGCAAGTAGTTGTCAACTAAGTCACTAATTCATGTTAGTGTTCAAGTTTGAGAATATATGTGTGTGTGTGTGTATGTGTGAGATAAAATTATGTATTCTCCCTAAACATATGATAAAAATATCACTTGTAATCTAGATCATCTAATTTTAATAATAATTTGGTGAAGTTTTAAAAACTTCAAAACATAATAAAAATAATAAGTTATTATAAAATTATGATTTTTAAATATTATTCTTATTTATATAATTATTATTTAAATATTTTAATAACAATAAAAGAATTAATTAATTTGATTTATATAATGTAAGCAGGACTTAATTTAGACTAAAAATATTTAAAATTTAAAATTTAATATTTATGTTTATACAAAAATTAATTCATATTGAAATTATTAAATTAAATTTTATGTATACGTTATTGCGATTTTAGTGTTATGGAACCAATCAAGGATTGATGGTGATGTCACTAAAATAACATTGTCGAGTCATTACAATGAGTGAGTATGGAGTTTTTTCAATAAAAATTCCTTAAAAATTTACAATATTATCATACAAAGTTGTGACACAATTTTTCATATAGTAAGCTTTATAAAACCATTCCTAGCAATTGGAGGTACTTTGTTTTAGTAATAATATAGTTATAACAAATACATATCATACATAATCCTTAATATCTATGGTCCATAATCTATTAAACTTGGGTCTTATTATTTTAATTTTATTTTCTATCTATAATCAATATAACCTTAAACTTATTATTTTAATCCTTTGTATTAAATTTAATGACCATATTAGTTTGTTTTTATAATATTGTTAAAAAAGTTCATATATTATTTAAAACAAATATATTTTAATTAGAACTAAATAATAAAATTGTAATATTATTAAATCTATTATGCTTAAGTACAATGTAATGCTATTTTACATTTTCAATAACTTTATTCTTGTGTCCCTATCAACATATGAAACAACTCTTACCATTATCTTTTAAAAGAAATATTATAATTTTAATATAAATATTATAATTTTATAAGCAAACTCACATTATTGAGATGAAAATTTTATGGTTTGTTAGTGACTTCATAATAACTACACACATGTATCCCATCACCATAATTGATGTTGATGACCATGTAAGTGGATAGAATGTAGTTATGAAAACAATATTAGAAAGTGGAATGTTATATTCCTTTTAACTTAATGAACAAAAATCAACGAGGTAGAAATGATGTCTTGCTATCACTCAAACGGCTAGGGAGGACGTTGCACGTACTCACAAATTGGCCTTGATTAAAAAAGCTGCGAGCGGAAGTTATAGAATGAGGATTTTGATTATGATGTTCACAAGTTAAATTACTTTTAGTTCTCCTCTGCGAAGGCGGACACGGAAATAACATTTTTTTTAAACGACTTGGTGAAGGAGACCGTGCGAATGCATCCTCCCTACTTGGTGAAGAGCACCGCAAATGTTTCGTGTCCACCTTTTGACTATATCACATGACAGCGATGAGTTCTACGGTGTGGGATGAGAGTTTCGACAGTGCTTCTGGACTAATGAGAAGGACGTTGACATTACGAGTGAATAGAATTAAAAGATGATGCCCTTTGGTCTTTGGGAGGAGGATACGGCCATTGGCACTCACCACATCAATCTAATCATCTTATGGATGCATACGATATGGAGTAGTATGCTTTGGTATTGTCTACAAATAATCCACGAAGTCCCCATGTTCCATTACTCCTATGGAATGCGGCGGGGATTTGCGGAGCGAAGTATCGATTGTATATACCTTTCCTAAGTGAGGCCGACATCCGTTGCTTCCAGCACAGTTGTAAATCTATTTATGAGGTTCTCTGCGGCTCTTTGATTCGATTCGTTTTCTAGTAGGTGCCATTGTTGGATTTTAAGGAGGGTGTGAAATATTCATTTATATTGCATATTTTATGATCAATTTCTAAGAAATATGGTAGCACACAAACATGATCTCTATTTTTGTTTCCATTAATGTATAGTTTTATGAGATTAATTTTCGGATTAATCATATTATTAAAAGATTTGATTGATAGGGTTTGCACCTTCTTTTAATCAGGATAAGGTTTATAACTACTATAACTACTATATGTGATTTATAACTACTATCTATATGTTATGTATTTTAATGGGATACGATTTTATTTTATCTAAAAGAAATGTTAGTAATTTTATTAATTAGAAACGAAATAACAATAAAAAAAAACTGAAATTAAAAAATATTTACATCTAGCTTCTAGCATGTAAGATGCAATGTCTACACATCTACTCAATATTGGGTTGTATAGGGCCTCTACGTACTTAATGATTATAAAAGCTATGATTAAATATAGTTTTAGATTTTCAACTTTAATTATTTAATGGATTATTATAGTATCCATGTCTATGTGTGAAAAACTCTAATATTTTTAATTGATTCTCCTAATCTTATTATTGGGCTTATATAAGTCAAATTTTGATAAATATTTAATAGGTGTTTAACTAATATTTTGATAAATTTTGATAGTATTTATTATTTGATAAATTGACCACTACATCTTTGTCTTTCACTCTTTCACATCATAAAGCTCATATGAACCTTGTATATCCCACATTTTCTTTATATAAAAATTCATTATTCTCCACACACTATATATTCTTTCGGTGAAACATAAGCTTAAACACACACAAGGGTCTTCCATAATGGTTTGACCACAATCTAGTTCTTTGTTTCACTTTAAATTCCATAGTATCCACATAAAAAATATATTCATTGTTATTCATGACTGATTTTGATTTCTTTTATTATGTTTACAAGCTTGTTATGTTCTTGCATAAAACTAAACTCACTCATGGATAGCAAGTAGTTGTCAACTAAGTCACCTAATTCATGTTAGTGTTCAAGTTTGATAATATATGTGTGTGTGTGTGTATGTGTGAGATAAAATTATGTATTCTCCCTAAACATATGATAAAATTATCACTTGTAATCTAGATCATCTAATTTTAATAATAATTTGGTAGAAGTTTTAAAAACTTCAAAACATAATAAAAATAATAAGTTATTATAAAATTATGATTTTTTTAAATATTATTCTTATTTATATAAAAAAATTTATATTTAAATATTTTAATAATAATAAAGAATTAATTAATTTGATTTATATAATGTAAACCGGAGACTTAATTTAGACTAAAAATATTTAAAATTTAAAATTTAATATTTATGTTTATACAAAAATTAATTCATATTGAAATTATTAAATTAAATTTTATATTATCGTTGTATTACCCGATTTTAGTGTTATGGAGACGATCAAGGATTGATGGTGATGTCACTAAAATAACGTTGTCGGGCAATTACAATGGGT
This sequence comes from Pinus albicaulis, assembly GCA_034641835.2. Classification (NCBI taxonomy): domain Eukaryota; kingdom Viridiplantae; phylum Streptophyta; class Pinopsida; order Pinales; family Pinaceae; genus Pinus; species Pinus albicaulis. Next base: position 244,183,233 of record CM076575.1, on the reverse strand, counting down.
GAGTATGGAGAATTTTCAATAAAATTCCTTAAAAATTTACAATATTATCATACAAAGTTGTGACACAATTTTTCATATAGTAAGCTTTATAAAACCATTCCCTGCAATTGGGTACTTTGTTTTAGTATTAATAATAACATTATAACAAATACATATCATACATAATCCTTAATATCTATGGTCCATAATCTATTAAACTTAGGTCTTATTATTTAATTTTATTTACTATCTATAATCAATAGCACTTAAACTTATTATTTTAATCAACTTTGTATTAGACAGCATTATATTAGTTTGTTTTTATAATATTTAAACTAAAAGTTATTATATTATTTAAAACAAATATATTTTAATTAGAACTAAATAATAAAATTGTAATATTATTAAATCTATTATGCTTAAGTACAATACAATGCTATTTTACATTTCAATAACTTTATTCTTGTGTCCCTATCATATAACAAACAACTCACATTATCTTTTAAAAGAAATATTATAATTTTAATATAATATTATAATTTTATAACGACTCACATTATTGAGATCGAAAATTTTATAGTTTAATTTAAGTGACTTCATAACTACTGCCTTATCCCATCACCATAATTGATGTTGATGACCATGTAGAGGTGGATAGAATGTGAATTTTAAACAATATTAGAAAGTGGAATGTTATATTCCTTTTAACAATAGACAAAAAATCAACGAGGTAGAAATGATGTCTTTGTATCCTTCAAACGGCTAGGGAGGACGTTGCCCGGCCTCCCACAAATTAGCCCTTGATTAAAAAGGCTGAGCGAGTTATGAGTGATTTTGATTATGATGTTCCTGATTAAATTACTTTTGATTCTCCTCTTGTAAAAGGCTGGACACGAAATAACATTTTTTTTAAACGACTTGGTGAAGGAGACCGTGCGGGTATCCTCTACTTGGTGAAGGAGAACATATAGTGTTTCGTGTCTGCTGACTATAACATCATGAAGGCCAGCGTGGAGTTACGGTGTGGGGATGGGGTTCGACAGTCGCTTCACACGGACTAATGAGAAGGACGTTGACTAGAGTGAATAGAATTAAGATGATGCCCTTTGGTCTTTGAGAGGAGGATACGGCAGTAGCACTCACCACATCAATCTAATCATCTTATGGATGCATACCAATATGGAGTAGTATGCTTTGGCTTGTTATCACAAAATAATCCAGAAGTCCCCATGTTCCATTACTCTGTAGGTATTGTGAGGATTTGCGGAAGCAGAAATGTCGATTGTATATGCAACTTTCCTAGTGGTAGGCTTGTCAATGCTTCCTTTGGTGTAAATCTATTTATGGGGATTCTCTCTTGGCTCTTTGATTAGAGTTAAATTTCCTAGTAGGTGCCATTTTTGGATTTCAGAGTGTGAAATATTCATTTATGTTATGTATATTTTTATGATCAATTTAAATATGGTAACTTTAAATATGATCTCTCTTTTGTTTCCATTAATGTGGTTATGAATTAATTTTCGGATTAATCTGTATTAAAGATTTGATTGATAGGAGTTTTATTTTTAACTTCTTTTAATAAGATAAAGGTTTTCTTTTAATTGCTTTCTTTTAAGTGATATTTATCCAATTCAATATGCGGGGTATTCCATGATAAGATAAGATTACAACAAATTGGATGTGGATGTAAATAAGGCCCTAAAAAACCTAGTTCCGACAGACAAGAAAGGTAAGTTTACGCCTCTTCATTTTGTATTTCTTAGTAAACCCTTTTCAATGAATTATATGTAGTCTTTTCTTCATTTTCAGTGGTTTTATAATTTTGGATGTACGGTGTAAGTAATAGCACCTTCTTTTTTTAATACAACTCTATTTTTGGGGTGTCTAAACCCAATCTATTCATCTCGATTTTATTAGTAAAACCAGGTTTATTAATCTAGGTTATTATTCCATTTTCTTTATGGTTTCATGGGCTACTTCATAGTTTCTTTTTTAATTCATTTCGACGGTTTAATCTCTTTTTCTCAAATTTCTTGGTTATAATTTAGATATTTCTTTTGTTGATCTATCAAATATCAAATCAAATCTCTTATGGATGTGTGGGATATGGATGTGTGCAATATGGGCAGTATGCTTTCCACGCTGGTAATCATGAAGAATCCACCGAAGAATGCGGAGCGAATGAAGCACGAGCGCACGAAGTCCCCATGTTCCCGTACCTGTGGAATGCGAGGCGGTGATGCTTGCATTGGGAATTTGCGGAGGCAAAGTATCGACTATATATGCCTTTCGTACGCGACATCGAAATCGAGTTCTTGTTGCTTCCATGAGTGAAAATCTATTTATCGGGTTCTCTATGGCTCTTTGATTTGATTCTTTTCTCACATTTGATTTGTTTTCTTGTAGGATGCAATTTTGGATTTCTTCCAAGTGCGAAATATTCATTTATATTGCATATTTTTGCAAGTAAATTTCCTAAATTACGGTAGCACACAAACATATCTCTATTCTTTTTTTTCCATTGATGTATAGTTTTTCTATTTTTTTCCATTGATGTGTAGATTTATGAGATTAATTGTAAGTTAACCATGTTATTAAAAATTTGATTGATGGGGTTTGGGCCATTTTTTAATCGGATGATTTGGGCCTTATTTTAATTTCTTTTCTATGAGATTAGATGATTTAGATGAGATTCTTTGGATTTCTTAAAATGATTTTCAATTATGTTTTTATGATTTTACAAATATGTTTTCATTTGTCTTATAATTTATGTTAGAATTTTATTTTCACATTATTACTTTGGTTAAATTCAATGTATTTTAAATTGTATTTTCATACATTTAAGTGCTTTAAAGAGTTTTCTTATATTTAAACTTTTATTAATAGCTTTTAATTAATTTATTTTTGAATGATTTCTTCATTAATATTACGATATAGAGTAAAGTACCATAAGCTTGAGTAGGCTAGCCTAAGCTACTAAAGGATAGACTAAGGTAAGTTAGAATAGGCTGAAGTTAGGCTAGAATAGGCAAGAGTAGCTTAGGGTAGGCTAGACTAGACTAGGATAGGTTAGGTTAGAAGTGAGTTGAGCTAGTGTATGCTAGGGTAGGCTAGAGTAGGCTAGGTTAGACTAGGGTAGGATTAGAAAACTAGGCTAGGGAGGCACAAGTTAAGCTAGACTAGGCTAGGGGAGGCTAGGTTAGGCTACTATAGTGTAGGATAGACTAGGTTAAATGGGAATTGGGTCAAGATAGGGTGAGTTAGGGTATCTTAGGCTAGGCTAGGATAGGTTAGACTATGTTAAGCTAGGCTAGGTAAGAGTACACTATGTTAGGCTAGGGTGTGTTAGGCTGAGCTGGGTTAGCCTAGGTTAGGTTAGGTTGGGTTAGGTTAGGCTAGGCTAGGCTATGTTGTCTTAAGTTAGGCTCAGAGTTAGGCTAGGCTATGTTGGGTTAGGTTAGGTTGGGTTGGGATAGGATGAGCTGAGATGGGATAGGCTAGAATAAGGGTAGGCTAGGTTACGCTAGGTTAGGTTAGGTTGGGGTAGGATAGTTAGCACTGGTCTGGGTTGAGCCCACTGATAAGGTGAAAATTTGAGTTGGGATAAGATAGGTTGGGCTAGGTTGGGTTAGGCTATGTAGGCCGGGCTAGGTTGGGTTAGGTTAGGCAAACTGAAAGCTGAAGCCTAGGATGAACACGCTAGGTTGGGATTGAGACACAGTGGGATAAGATAGGATGAACTAGGCTAGGCTAGGTTGGGCTGAGATAAGATAGGCTGGGTTGGGATAGGATGAGATTTGTTAGGCTGGGATAGTTTGGGCTAAGATAAGCTAGGCTAGGTTGGAGGTTGAACTTGGCTAGGCTGATGCAGGCTAGGGTGAGCTGAGCTGAATGAGTTGGGATGAGCTGGCTTAGCTTGGTTTGGTTGGGTTGGGATACATTAGGCTAGGCTAGGCTAGCTTAGGCTGAATTGGGCTGAAGCTAGCTGGGTTGGGTTGAGCTAAATGAGTTGAGATGGTATGGGTTGGGTTGGGTAACAATAGGTTGGGTTAGGGTCCAGGTTGGGCTGAGTATGCTGGGATAGGGTAGGTTAGGCAAGGCTGGGATAGGGTAGTGTGAGCTAGGTTGAGATGGGGAGTGAAGATAGGGTAGGCTAGAATAGGGTGGGATGATAGATTAGGGTAGGTTAGGCTGGGATATGAGGTGGATAGGGTCAGGGTAGGTAAGGGTGGGTCGAGGCTAGGATAAGCTGGGGTAGGCTGGAGAGATTGGGGTAGGTTAGGCTACGCTAGGTTAGGCTATGGTGGGTCGAGGAAGGGGGTGGTGTAGGCTAGGCTAGCATAGGGTGAGCCTAGGCTAGGATGGGTTAGGCTAGGGTAGGCTGGGCTAGGCTAGGCTGGTTTAAGGTGAAAGGTGGGAGTGAGCGGGGAGCTTAGGCTAGGTTGGGCTAGGGTGAGCTGGGGTGGGGTAGTCTAGGTTAGGCTACCCTGAGCTGGGCTAGAGTAGGCTAAGCTAGGGTAGGGTGGGATAGGGGAAGGTAGGTTGGGCTAGGCTGGTAGGCTATATTGAGCTGGGCGAGGATGGGATGGTGCAGGGTGGGCTAGGCTGAGGTGGGGAGCTGAAGCTGAGCTCGATTGGGTTAGGCTAAGGTTGGGCTACGCTAGGCTGGGTAAGGTTGGGTTAGGCTGGGATAGGTTGGGTTAGGTTGGGCAAGGTTGGGTGAGGCTAGGCTAGGTAAGGTTAGGTTGGAAGGCTAGGCTGGGCTAGGCTAATTTCGTTAGGTTAAGCTGGGTTGGGTTGGGTTGTGTTAGGTTGGGGTAGGCTAGGCTACGTCGGTGAGGTAGGGTAGGGTGGGTTGCGGTGGGTTGTGTTGGGTTGAGCTGGGTTGGGCTGGGCAATGCTGAGCTGGGTGAGGCTGGCGAGGAGTTGAAGCTGGCGAGACTAGGCTGAAGCTGAACTGAAGTCAGGGTGAGCTGAGCTGGGCTGAGCTGGGTTGGCCCGAGGTTGTGCTGGGCTAGGCAGGCCTGGTGCCGGGGGGCAGGCTGAGCAGAGAACTGAGTTGGCGGGGGCTGAGCTGAGCTGAGCTGAGCTGAGCTAGCGATCTTCAGGCTGAGCTAGCTTGAGCTGAGATTTGTCTGGAGATTGAGTTGGGATAGCTTGGGTTAGGTTAGGCTGGGTTGGGGTGGAAGACTGGGATTAAGCTTGGTTGGGAAGGGTTGGGCTAGGTTGGTTGGGTGAGCTAGGTTGGGTTAGTTTAAGTTGAGCTGAGCTATGTTGAGATGGGATGAGTTGGGCTAGGCTAAGCTGAGCTGGGCAGTATGTTGGGGGTTGGCTATGTTAGGCTATGCTACGGTTGGGTGTGTTGGGCTACGCGAAGTTTGAGATAGGTAGGTTACACATTGGTACGAGGTAGCTATTTTATGCTGTTGAACTAAAATAGGCCAGAGTGTAATATCCCAAAATGGGAACTATGAGCGAGGATGCAGAAAAATGCCTTTTGGAGATGACTCTAGAGGATTTGAAACCAAGGCACGGATCTCTTAGATCGAGTATACATGACCGAAATCCAAGAGGCTCCAAACAAATCACTCTAAGTGGGTTGAACGGATCTCCCACCTAATTGTCTTGAAAAGCGCGATGGAGAGAATTTGCCAACTGTCGCCTGAACGGGGATATGAGCGCGGCATTATTTTTGTCATCCACGAATACCTTGAAGATGTAGGTAGCCAAAAAAATTTATAATATATTAGCGAAAGTACAATTCCTTGACGAAAGAGGTACGATCGGATTTATGCGAGCATGTGAGAATACGGGGAAATAACCATAAACGTAGAGATGCGAGCGGAAATAATGCGTCATTTCATTAATATCAAATAACATAAAAATATGCTTACGGTTATAATGAAAATAAATAATGAGGTCTTGGTAGCTATCTCGAAGATGTGGTGGCTACGACCCTGCGAAGCTGTGTTACAATGAGGCTCGAGGGCTTGTTATTGTTTGAGAAGCAATGTAGAATCCAAAACGTCCAAAAACCTAAGCATGAGATAGGCGCCAAAGCATGGGCGCCGTTTCGTGGTGGTGGTTCGACTTCTCGGGGCATAACTTTGGCATCCGATCTTCGTTTAACGCGCTCAGTAAGCTCATTAGAAAGATCTATTCGAGGACCGTAACTTTAGAGATGAATTGGATGATCCAATTCGGCCCAGTAAAACGATACCCAAAAATATGGTTAGGGCCTCAGCAGGCACGGAAGTTCGGGACCGAAAAACTACTAAAAATAGTAAGTTGTCACAAAAAATTTGAAAAATTGAAAAAAAGAACTTAGATATGAGGGTTCAAACGGAATAGGTGGGTGGCCACCGATGTCCACACAGATTATTAGCCCCAAAAATGGCTCTAGAAAGTGGAGGACACAGAAAACACCCTTGCTAAAAATAGTAAGTTGTCTTGAATGTGAAAAGAAAATGCAAGAATTGATGGTCTTTGGTCAAATGGAATAGGTGGGTGGCCAACGATATCCACAGATCATTCCTCCCTCCTTGGGAAGCAATGGTCCCCATTGCGTTGAGATCCTCCATGAGATGAGGCAAATTGTTGGCCCGAGTATGCTAGATGCATTTAGTAAATTTGGTTTCTTCCTCGACCTCGAATAGGTACATGTTTGGATTACTGTGTATGTGTAGTTGCGGGATGTGTGGCAACATCGGACGGTGGTACGACGCGAGTCGGAATCAATGGGTGCTTGTCACCGACGGTGTGAGGAACCTCTATGAGCGAGAGAAATTGTCATCGTATTTGTCCATTTCTTCTTGTTGATAGTGCGAGGAGCACATTTTTTTCAAGGTTGTATTTTAAATATTCTTCTTTCACAACAGTGTAGTCGTAAGGAAGACGAATTTCACAGTTTGAAACGATCTTCTTTGCGTTGTTTTAGGTAGTCAAAGAGATAATAGGGCGGTACTACCTCGGTGTCTTCAAGTTATTTCCCAAAGTAATAACGACACGAAGCTAGACTCATACAAAACATGTCGCCTCCATAATTATGGTTGGCCCCAATAATACATCGACTACATCAAGAGGAGCAACATCACACAATACCTACATCAGGCGAATGACAATCTTGTCACCGGAAAAGGCGGCAACTGTGGCAGTGAGAGATCTCTCCACGGGTGAAACCCTTGGAGTGGTATGCTAATTGTTGAATAGGCTATGGTCGATGAGAGCAGCTTCGCTTGTGACCTCTCTTGATATGAGGTTCTTTGGCTTATGCTGTCGACGAGGGCCGCCGGCGGATAACCCTTTACCCACATCTGCTGCGGCGGAATGAGCGCTCCCCTCCCTCTGAGATCACTGAACCGTCCTTCTAGATCTTGGCGGTGGCAACAATAGCCATGGGATCCGCATCAGCCAGTCTGCTTCCCTTTGTCATTGCCTTTGTCTAGTTCTAACTCGGGGTCGGAAAAATGCCCATCTTGATTCGGTGCCTTTAGTTAAATACTAAAGCCTATTTATGCAAACACTCATTTTTTATTTGTTAATTAGGTACATTGTAAGTCCTGACACTTCTTTGTGTCCTTCTTTGGATTTGTGGTGTTGTTAAGGTCACATTGCTTTGGCCTTGCCCTTGTTCTTCGGTTTGGGGGCACCTTTCGGTTGAGATCAAGTCTCTCTTCCTACGCAATTACTGTCGATCTTGGCGACGCAAGTATCGTGCCAAAGATGTAATGTCGAGGAGCTCCATTTCCTCCTGAATGTGTTTGTGCGGACGACGTGGTGTGTGCAAATGTCTGTGCGAATGTTTAATACCTTTGTGCGCACGGTATGGAGCTGATTCGTCGGTTCGTGCACATCTTGATCAGCTTTGTTGCCGTAGTGTGGTCCATTGGATGTATTTGTCCTCGCAGCTCCCCACGAAAATTATTGTTCCTTGATGTCGTCTCGGAATGAATTCGAAGTGGGTGGCAATGAGACAGAAGGGTTCCAACCTTTTCCCTCTTGCTCACGGTAGGTTTCCACTAATCTTTGACATGGGGGTGGCTTTGAGGGAGTGTAAAAATAATCTTTTCTCGGTCGGAGATGTCATGGACGAGAAATACCCTTCCGGCAAATTTAACCATCATCTCGGCATTGCATACGACACATAGCTGATATAGGAATGTCAAAGTTTACTGTACCTTGAAGGGAGTGGTGCCTTTAAGTGTTTGTTGAATCACAGATGCTTCTATGCTGAAGCGATCGTTGAAGGATTTGAGCAAAGTTATCCATCTTGCGCATTCCTTTGTTTCTTGAGTGCCTCCTCGACGGTATTTTTGATGAGATCTCTCCTGCTCCCTCGTCTTTCTTTTCTTCATATGAGGTAAATGTCGGGATTTGCATGCATTTGATGTTACGAGGTTCAACTGGGCCATTTAACTCCTTATACACGACCGCGTTGAGACATGCAAAAGAAAAACAAAGCGAGACCCCATCTGATACCAACGATCCGGTTGTTCGAGACGCAAAAAACAGTAACCATAAACATGGGGTCTGGTGACAATGCATCATTTCATTGTGTCAAATAACAATGTGCTTGGACATAATGAAAATAAATAGCTTGGGTGCGGTAGCTGTCTGCGAAAAGAGAGAAAGGGGAATGTGGCAGTAGGCTTCCTCTAAACTATGTTACAATGGGCTGCGAGGGCCTGTTGTTGAGAAACAATGTAGAATCGAAATGTCCAAAAACCTAGCTTCCTTCGGGAGATGGGCGCCAAAGCGACGGGCGCCGTTTGGGTAGGGTGGTGGTTCAACTTCCTAGGGGCGTAACTTTGGCATCCAATCTTGCGTTTGACGCGCTCAATAGCTCGTTAGAAAGATCTATCCAAGGACCACAACTTTCGGGATGAAATGGATGATCAATTCGCTAGTAAAACGATACCCAAAAAACATCATTTAGGGCCTCAAAACGGCTCCAGAGATTAGAGACCGAAAGAAGCCCTTTAAAAATAATGAGATTGTGCCGAAAGCTGAAAAATTGAAAGAAGCTGAGATGGGGGTTCAAACAAAATGGGTGGGTGGCCACCGATGTCCACAGATTATTAAGCCCCCAAATGGCTCCAGAGTGGAGGACACAGAAACACCTTTAAAAATAGTAAGTTGTGATGAATGTAGAAAAGTTGCCAAGAATTGATGGTGCTAGTCCAAATTGAATAGGTGGGTGGCCATGATATCCACCTAGATCGAGTCACTCGAGGATTGAAATACGACCTCAATAGATCATATACATGAAATATATAAAATATCTTTGCTACACTCAAAATGCCCCTGAGCTATGACTGTAAAGTTTATAGGAGATACGCAACATGCTCAATGATAATACACATATATAACAATATGGCTCAAGCAATGTGCGGAGAAAGTTCTCAACCCATAAAACAATAATACAACAATCCTTAGAAGGATTGTACGAAATATATACAAAATGGAAAAAGCGCAGGAAATATACAATTGCGGTAGTAGTGGCAACTACGAGAACTAGAACTAGATGGAGATAGTTGAAGATGATACAATATGATTATATCTCTTCTAATGGATCTTCCAGTAAAAATTTGATCCTATCATTTGAAGATCTTACCCTCAATCAACATTGCAAACCTTTATACTGCCAAATAATAGCACGAAAATAAAGTAGTAACAAAGGATACTACGCTGACAGGTGGAATAAAATGTCTTGGCCAAAATGTAAGGTCCCGGAATATGCTATGCGTCCTCCTGTGATCTCCCAATGGAAATAAGTCTCTCTCCTCTAAGAAACAGCAAGAAATGACGTTTGGAACCTCCTGCAACAACACAGAGCACAATGTTATAATTAGCGGAGGAAATAATTGTAGTTGAAAGAAAGGTGAAAAGCAGCCTTGAGCATGAATGTTGAGAGAAATAGTAGAAATCACAAAGAGGCCTCTCAAGAATGATAATGAATCCTAAGAAAGGTGCTTATGCTAAACAACATTATGAAAAATGCGCAAACAACGGTATGAATAGTTTAAGCAAAATAAGAAATAACTAATCATAAGCATGAGTTCTGATGGATGCCTTGCCCTCCTTTTAAACAAATGCAAGCTCCCTCTCCATGGGTCCCACTCATTAGGGTTTCCTCTATCAAGGAAAATTCCCTCCTCTTTCATTGCGCTGCCCCACAAGATGAGTCTCCACCTCCTATCAACTGGCCCTGTTGTTGGTCAAACAAGCCTTGTCTTTATAGAAATGTCCTCTTTCACACATGAGGGTGTGAAATCTAACTCACTCTGGTCTTCTTTCATACGAAGAGGAGTTTTATTCCTATTTCTAATTTATATGGGCCTCCTTACCCATTTATTCATTTCCTAAGTGAAAACAACAAAAAATGATATTCCATTTGTTGCCATGCTAAAAGTGGAATAATACAGTCCTCCACTTCCAAATGTTGCTTGTCCTAAAAAATACAAGATAAATCCTCAAGGATCAAGAAGTTGTCTCATCAATATATCTCCAAGTTTTCCCTCCAACATATACAAACCCCCAACTTTTGGTGAAATCTAAATAGCTATCATATAGAAATAAACATCTATGGGCTTCAAAAATTGGTATGCAACAAACCTTTTGAGGCATGATATTTGACATGAATTAGGATTTACAATCCACATATGAATCTCCCATCCCAAAGATATGATCAATACAAAGTGAGTTACCTCCCAACATGGCAACTCATGAAATCTCGTTCAAACTTGAGCTCCAAAAATGAAAATTAAATTTGAAAATTTTCATATGGTAAACATAATAGCCTACCCCACGCTATCTCCTCTCCACTTGTGATAATTGTGTTGTGTTATTATCTCGGTACATAATGGTATTAACATAAGTGGCAAAATGAAGAACAATCCTCCAAGGATCTCCTTCAGCATTGGAGAACAAGGTATTTAAAACATTTCATCATAGTCAAACAGACATGGTCATCATAGAGTATCCAAATGGGAAGTATGCGGAAGGTTTTACATGATGATGCATGATATAAACAATGTCTCAAGAGGACACAACACGGTCTCATCCTTTGTAACTTCAAAAATTAGCATGAAAGTAATATAAAAAAAAAATCATCACATCTACTAATGAATAGTAAATGGTTGAATGTGTCAACAATACAATCGAACACTTGCTCATGGTTATAGAGTGAATATTCACATAAAACTCATAGCCCCATCCCAAAAGAAAACAAATGTGGCTATGTTGGATATATCTCCTCCCATGCTCCCATTAGAACATGTAATGCAAAAAATGTGGGAGATATCTCTCCTAAAGGACACATCCAACTCATGTGTCAATTCCCCAATCATGCTCTCGCAAAGAATAGAAACGATATTGGCAAATGAAGTCATGATACGATTACAAAGATGAAGGAAGATCTTGATGGCTTCATGTGGTGTGAATACCAATAGCCTCCTAGTATAACCTATACAGTCTTACAAAACTGCTGTGATTTACATGGAAAAATGTTTCTTGGTACATGGTCAATCATGCATGTCATCATATAGTAAATGGTTGGGTGCAAAAAATATAAACATACATGTAATGATAAAACATTTGTCCAAGGCCACATAAAATATGAGCGTCTATCCTTATAGTTTGGCCCAATTTTGATCATGGATCAATATGAAAAACTTGCCTCTTGTGGAGAAATACACACTTAATGTTAAAGACAGAGAAATTATTGTGTTAGCCAAAATTAATAATTGGAAAAAAAATTCTTACATATGCGGAAGTAAGATGACATGGGTCCATAAACACATGAGTCCTCCATAGTGGTGTGTGTTCCATCCATGAAGAGGAATGAACTTCTGTGTTGCATGAAGATCCTCCTTCTCATGCTTGGAAGCCCAAGTCAAGAAGAACATGTTGTAATAGATGTCTCCATCCACTACCCTATCATCCTTACCTCATTCCACCAGTGCATACGATGTGAAGTGATCCTAGGGACGGTCCATCCACATAACACATAGAGAGAGTGCATGACATAGGGATCATGGAGAAAAAGCGACCCAAAGTTGGGAAGGGGATTTTTTGATGTTGGATCAAATATTCCATGTTGAAGAACGACTTTAGGAAGCCCAAGCATAGGAGTCGAATTGCAATATCAACTTCAACGAAAAGAAAAACAAATTGCCACCATGGAATATTTGTGCATGGAGGCCATTAGAAACATATGGATACCCATCGGACCTATAGGTCTACCTCAAAGAAAAATGGATCATATTTAAAATCATGATATAGCCTCTCATGGTTCATACCCTTTCATAAATAATGAGAATTCATTGAAATTTTCAACTTGATCAAGTATAGCGAGACAAGGAAAATATGGTAGAATTCTACATGCACAATATTTTGTTGGAAAACTTGAACATTTGGGACCTTAATCCTAGAATGGGAGACATGCGGTTAATGGAATTAGCCTCTTAGATGGTTAATGAGAAGCTAGAGCACAAAGTAAGGAGGGTCATGAGGAGAAAATAGGGAGCCTATACATATTAGGGAAAAAATATTTAGTCGTAGGGAAGTCATCGAAAACCATCTAAAGATGAAAAGGATGATGCACTTGTAGAAAATTACCTCAACACACAAGTACAAGCCATGGCCCATTTGATGATGCTTCTGGAACACGGAGATGAATGCATAATGGCTAGTCAAGAGAAGGAATAGCCTCCCTCACTACCTCATAAAAATGGACTACCACATAAAAAATATTGGGAAATTTCTTTAGAAAGGGCACCACTATACAAGGGGCCATGCGGAGCTGGGAATATTCTGTGGCTTAGTTTGAAACTTAGTCCACTTGTATTTTCAGGACTTAGTGATGGGAAAAACCAAGATGAGTAGAAAAAAATTATGGTAGGAAAGAAGAATAGAATGATGGTTTACCCTCCTAAAGGAATCCTTCTTCCTTGTGAAGTTGAGGGTTCATTAATGCTTTGAAAGATATGTAGAATGAGACTAAGTTGCTTAGAGGATGAGAAAAAATTTGGTAGGGCTTTTGATGATGAAATCCTACGTTGGTGTAATTGGAGGGTTAAGCCTTACCTATTTATCCTTATTAAGTCTCTCTTTCTCACATTTAAATTATATTATGGTCTTTTCTTGCTAGTGTAGATGGTGATTAAGGCTTGTCATACTTCCAGAGTACCTAATATGGGTTAAATGGGATAATCATGAAAGATAATGCACTTTTGATGAATATTTCACGATTAAATCTTGGAGTAGACAATAAGGAGAGATTCTGTAAGGTATTTTCCACCTCCTTAACTCCCAAGGCACCAAAGGAACCTTGGAGATTACCTCCAACATCTCGAAATCAAAGGCAACCAAGGAAGTGGGAGATAGAGTATTACTAAAGCTCCACTTCTCTTATGATGAAAAGAAAACATCATCCAATTTTTTGGGGAGAGTACATTGTGGTAGATACCACTACAGGTTAATATGTCGAGAAAGAGCTCGTAGAATTCGAACTTTGGAAGGAATCTAATGACCTACCAGCACAAGGAAACCAACATCAACGTCATATATACCTATCCAAAACCATCAAAACGACTTCATCCCCGTCCATGAGTTAAAACCTTTCTAAACCACTATGCTGCTCACTCTTTCTTTTGTAAAACAATGCATGCATAATTAGATCATGATTATATTCATAAGTAAAATAATTATAGATAAATAATGAAGTATATATATTTTGTTTATCCATTTGGCCTAGCAATGTTGAGTAGATTTTCCTTCATACTGTAATTTAAATTCAACCATTTGCTTCTTGAGAATACCTAGTTTGCTTCTGTTTCTTGTGAGAATTTAAATCATAAATCTGTTCCTTGCAGAATAGCTAGATGTGTTTTCTTCAGCTTTAGAATAGTCATTTGATGGTTAATAGAGTAATGGTTTTGAGTTATTGGTAGTTACAGGTCTAATCTAGAAGTGTGAGAAAATTCACTAAGAAACCCTAGAAATAACACCCTTTAATAGGAATCGAAGAGGATGACATGAGTGAAATACATCTGTTGTGTACCTGCTTTCCTCAATTTTTAAGAACCTCTTAATTTGGTAAAGTAAAGTATATTAGCCACAGGGTTACCTTGATACTGAAAATTTTAATCTGAAGACTCACCAAAAACCAAAAAAGAAAAGTACATTTGGGATGGAAACCTATCCAAAATTGTACACCACAATCTTGTGGACAATTTGAAACTTAGGACTTAAGTTGGACTAGGTTGGACCCGTAGCTTATCAATTAGATTTACCCACTCGCATTGGTGTAATGTTTTCATGATTTTTTACTTGAAAATATATACACAGTAGTTTTTCACATTATTTATTTGAAAATTATATAGCTAGAATTAGGGGCTATAAGAAGAACATCTCTGTATTCTAGAGAGGAAAAGAGATTTAGCTTTGAAGTAAGTAGTTTTTCATATTAAAGTGCAATGGAAGCAATTTACTACCAAAGAGGCTACATGGGAGCGAAGATGAGATTCTTGAAAACTATCCAAAAATTTTCCGGAGAGAATAAACTAGGAATTTAACATGAGAAAATATGATTAAAGGGTGGAAGATGTGATATCCCCATGTTTTGAAATAATTAATATTTTTATATTTTTCAGGAATTAAACTATGTTGGATTCAATGGTGATTCCATGTATGTAAATGAACAATATGGCCATGGTTATGAAATCAATAATTGTGATTATAAATTAATGAGTACGGAAAATTACTTGAAATGAGACATAACTAAAAGGAATAATTTCTAATCTCAACCATAGATAAGAGTGAGATAAATATTCCATGATAAATATATGTTTCTAAAATAACAAATTTGACTATTATGGGAGACAAATATCCATTAAATATACTAAATGAAAGAAAACTAGGTACATTGAAGGATAAAGAACTCCACAGAAGATAAAAAGGCTTTAATAATGAAAAATACTTCCATAAAATTAGGACAATGATAATGGAAAGAAAAGTTAATTAAGGAAGAAAGGTATAAAACACCTAGGGAGGAGATGAAAAGGGTTCTTTGACTCCAGGGATATTACTTGATGTTAATCTTGGCTCGGGGGAAGCTGGTGGTCGATTCATGGTTGGTGGAAAATTATTACTCATTTAGTGATTCTTTTGATTCTCTTGTTAGAAATTCAATGAAAGTTTATTTTGTTGATGAATAGGTACTGCACTTATTGTATTGAAGGAATGGATTGAACTTAAAATAGTGAGTGGGTTGGCAAGTCAACATATTTCTGTTAAACGAATACAATTTAGTGTAGAAAATATGTATTGTACTAGAAATTATTTATGTACAAATGGTGTAGACAATATATTTTCATGGCTAAAGAGGTTATGTCACAGGTAAATTCTTTGTAGTGATGGGAATTATATTTTTGTGAATTTGATATATAAGTTAGTTTTTAAATATGATTTTTTGTTAAATTTTATTAATACTTGTCAAATGTAGGTATGATCTCTTGTTAATAAATTGTTTATTCTTACTATATTTTAATAATAGTGGTCATATTACCAGTTGAGCTTTAAATATTTTATTCGAGTTTAATAAATGTAAGAAAAATAATAATTATTGGTTAGAGTAAATAGATTTTGAAGTTAAAAATGATGCACTTATAACACTGCGAGGTCATATCCTAATTTCTAAATGTCCAAAAAAGTTAAACCTAGGCGTAGGAATAACATGGGAGCATGATGGTTACCAAAGAAATGATTAAATATTTACGGGTGCAACTTGATGTGTCATTGTAAATAGTTAGGAAAATTAGGTTGTGTTGGAAGATAAAAGATATTATATGAAATCGGGGCAATAATGAGTATGAATGCCTTCACTACGATACAAAAAACTGAGGATATATTCTTAAGTGAGATGGATATTACGGTAATATATCAAAAAAAAAATTAGATTATTAAATGAAATAATTTTTTAAATAAAATATAAAAAATTGAGTATAGAGTAAGTTAAGTATTGTGTTAAAACACCCATAAACATAACTCTATTAAAAATACTTTGTTAGTTAATTGATATTTATATCTTAACAAATTGACAGGTAGACAGTTTCAGCATCGGTATTAGTATGGAAAACTGCGATTTAATAATTCCCACTACGGGTTAATGTTTGAATTGATCATGGAATTGTAATATAAATACAATACACATAATATCTTATACAGAAACCATACTCTGCATTGTCACAATATGCATCCATATACAAATAAATTTCCCTTCTAGTAAGCAAGAACACACGGTTATAAATTCTTATGAACCCATGTAAACAAGATGGCTCATAAAATATCAAAAAAATCCTATAGCAAAAAATTTAAATAGGAAGAAAAATATCCCAAAACGAAGAATAGACTACCCAGTAGATAAAAATTAGCCATAATTACACCTTTAAACAAAAAATAAAAAGAACCTTTATTCATTATTCATATTTTCACGAGATTAGACACTTGAGAAAATCAAGTGTTGGAAGGTGAAACTTGAGAAGTACTAAAATCATCGACTTGAAAACTCTATGTCGGGTCGATTTGAAGATGGTACCAAAACCTCCATAGTCGGAGATAGGGTTGTGAGGTATAAATTGCTTGCAAATTAGATGTCACAACCAACAAACGATAACGATGTTGGAGAAAAACACAAATAATATGCATTATTAAATAATTAGCGAAATTCCCATTTATATTACACGAGTATGGTACGACAGAGCTTGTGTTCTTCACCATTTTGAAAAATGGAATACTAGTTAACTGCGAGGTAGGAAAACCATATCCAAAGAATATGTAATGAAAAACAATACATGCATACACTTCCATTCGGAAGATCCATTAAATTACCTAAGTAAAACCAAGCAAAAGGATTGATGCAGCACATTCATGATGATTGAGTCTTATGGCTACATAGACACCTTGCGAGGCCGGAAGTAAAATTGTTATTAGGAAAGAATCGAACTTTGAAAATTTTCCTTTGGCATATATAAAACACACAGTGCTTATAAGAGTAAATATTGTTCTAATGGAAATTTAAAAAACTGAGAATAGGAATAAAAATTCAATTAGTAACTCAGTACATACAAAAGGAAGAAGCGAATTTTTCACATATTAGCTATGGTTCTTGGAGATGAATCAATGAATCCAACAAGACACATCGACTTTGTTAACCTATCAATAAAATTGAGTATTGATGACCATAATTTCACACCTTTGGGAGGATAACAGAAAAACCAAGAATCCAAATTTCAAATTCTACACTCTTTCCTCTTAGAAAATTTAAATTTACAAAAACGATCGAAGTGTAGAACCTATTTGTGGAAAATGAAAAAAAAGTGACCATTGCATTGAACCATAATACCTCGACACCATAAATAGTCACACTATCGTTGTGTTGTAAAAATAGTGTTGGTATATTTTAGGCTATTACCATTTGAAAATTCTGAAGAAAAAATAGAGTAGTAATGATACGAAAACAGGAAAAAATGCGATTAGTTCCACAGAAATGTCTATACAAGATTAAGGTTTGGGTGGAAAGATAAGAACCATTAAATGGGGACAACAAATCTCCCTTCACATGAAAATTCATACGATACATATTCACTCATCTGTGTGTTCATCATTTTCTCATTAGATGGGATAGCGTTGGCCACATGGATGCATTAGGGGTAATGTACTTTTCTGTGGTGAGTTACTGCATACATAATTTATGTGATATGACCTAATGGTATAGAAATTAATAATCTTATATAATTGTGGAAATAAATAAAGGCGGGGTGGAATAGTTGGGTTTAAAATGTGTGGTTCATGCAAGGAGATGATACTTCCATATAGTAATTATGCAAATGATCCAATTATAAACTTGTGAGAAATTAAAGATGCATGAAACATTAGGTAATAAGTGCATAGATATAATTAAATCAAGGATCAACTTCTGCAAATACAACAAATATAGAATTATATGTGCAATAACATATGAAAATGATTATTAAAAATTAAAAAACAAAATAATGTGTGATATGTGAAGAAAATGTAATGAATTTTAAGTTTATACCATAAAATCGATGTTAATTTATAACTACTATCTACTATTTATATATTTTAATGTGATATGATTTTATTTATCTAAAAGAAATGTTAGTAATTTTATTAATTAGAAGCAAAATTACAATATAAAAAAATGAAATTAAAAATATTTGTCTAACTAACATGTAAGATGCAAGTATCTACACATCTACTCCAATATTGGGTTGTAGAGGGCCTCTCTTGTGTAATGATTATAAGCTATGATTAATAGTTTTCATTTTATTATTAATTTATTTAATGGATGATTAGTAGTATGGAAGTGTCTATTGTGACAAGCTCTAATATTTTTAAATTGGTGTCCAAATCTTATTGATGAGCATATGTATGTCAAAGTTTGATAAATATTTAATAGGTGTTTAACTAATGTGTAGGAATTGACCACTAAAACTTTATGTTGCACTCTTCAAATCTGTAATTTCATATGAACCTTTTATATATCCCACTTTTTATATAAAAATGCATTATTCTCACACACTATATATTCTTTCATTTAAACATAGCTTAAGCTTTTTACCACAAAGATCTTCCATACTAGTTTTATTACAATCTAGTTCTTTAACACTTTAAATTCCATAGTATCCACATAAAAAAGTAGTCATTGTTATTCTTGGTAAGTTTTGATTTCTTTTATTATTTTAAACTGTTATGTTCTTGCATAAAACTAAACCTCACTCTCATGGATAACTTAAATGGTTATTAAACTAAGTCTGAATTCATGTTAGTATTCAAGTTTGAGAATATATATATGTGCGGGTGTGTTTGTGTGTATGATAAAATTATGTATTCTCCCTAAACATATGATAAAAATATCACTTGTAATCTAGATCATATAATTTTAATAATAATTTGGTAGGATTTTAAAAACTTCAAAACATAATAAAGATAATAAGTTATTATAAAATTGTAGTTTTTTTTTTTAAATGTTATTCTTATTTTAAAAAAATAAATCATTATTTAAATATTTTAATAATAATAAATAATTAATTAATTTGATTTATATAATGTAAACCGGACATAATTTAAACTAAAAATATTTAAAAATTAAAATTTAAATATTTAATATTTATTATTTACACAAAAAATTAATTCATATTGAAATTATTAAATTAAATTTTATCTATACCTTGCACGGAATTTTAGTGTTCTCGGTTAATCAAGGACTAATGATGTCGATTAAATAACATTGTGGAGGTCATTACAATCGGTGGTATGGATTTGTTCAAAAGCTAACGGAAGAGATCTCAGAAATATCCATAGCTTCACCTTTTTTTTTCAAAAAAAAAAAAATTGTGGGTCAGAATTAACATTCGAACTTCAACGGCTCTTCATAGTTTTCTGAAATTAATATATGATTTCATTAGAGATTGAGGTTTATTTAAAATTTAATTTTAATAGCAATTTGCACCATATGTTGCAAAGGAAACGTTGTAAAGTCGTAACATAGAAAATAGTAGTATAGAGGAAAAAATATCATGGAAGTATGTTATGTGATTTAATTGAATACTGAACTTATAAATATGAATTAATTTATTTAAATTAAAATAAATTGGTTTATAACCTAGGCATGTCTTCCTTTCATGATGTCCTTCATGCACTATGGCCCACATGGAACTATTCTGCGAGGTAGGGAAACAACAATAATAACATCACCATGTCATCTCTTCTTTTATAATACAAAATAAAAAATCAAAACCACTGAATACTTTTGTGATTGTGAAGGCAGAAACATCAAAATTTTCACTTCAAAAACAAAAGCTTCAGGTCTATGTTGAAGCCTTAAAGCCTTAATTTATATTTGAATGAAGCCATAATTAGGAAACATCAATTTATACAATAGTAGCATCCATAATGTCCACCTCTTCTTTGACACAAATTAAAATATCAAAACCCTAATTAATATTACTATTGTGAAGCGAGAAACATCAAAACATCGCACTTCAAAAACCCAAAGCTTTCAATATGTCTTCCAAAGCCTTAATTTATATTAGAGGGAATAACTAATATCTTTTTATTTGCATTTTTATTATACACAAAGAACTACTAATATCCTTTTATCATTTTTAGCATTTTGAGCATGCAATGCTATAAAGGTGTTATAAGTCCTTGCAAATAATGAATGATGAACAATTAGGTAGAAAACACTTCTACATTTTGCTAATGAAGTAATTTGGTTAATACAGAAAGTCAAGACTTGCGAGTGTCTAAATGACGGAGAATAACATCTCAAAATTAATACTAACAACAATGAAAATATTTAAAAGAGACACGCTCATTTCAAATTCTTGAATAAGAACCATAAAAAGAATTAAATCTTCTGCAAACATTTTTATCTTCCATAAGGTATGTAAAGTTCATCTTCCATAAGGTATATAAATTCTTTGTATTAAAAAGGGTATTAAGGATTGAAAAAGTTCTGTTACGTTATGACAAAAACAACTAACGATGCCAGAGCCTAGTGTTGGCTTGACCACACATATACACAAATACGCACGATAATATAGTTGACACAAAATAGTAAACACGAAGAAAACACACATAGAGCACGGTAGACACGGACGACTACATACAAAAAAGCACCTTCTATTCATGCACCTAACGGGTATCACAAAGAATAACATAACTTTCACTTCGACGAATCACCACCACAAGTACACACGGTAATATGGTACGACACACCAACACGATGAAAGCAAAGACAACCACACATGAAAAACATTAAACATAGACAACTACACATACAAAAGCACCTTCTATTCATACCCTAGCTAGGCATCCACAAAAGACCAACATAACTTTCACTTCGACGAATCATCACCACAAAAAGAGCCAGGCACGGTCGGGATTAATTCCTTCTCAATGTTATAATCGGCCCGGTACGTCCATCTTCCAAACTACTTATGAACAAAAATCGACCTACTGTGATAGGGAGGGATGCCCTCCTTATCCTGTATCTTAGCCTTCACATTATCAAGGGTGTCTAGATTTTTTTTTATTTAATAAATTTTACACACTTAAAAAAACAATCCTCATAAGATATAATAAATCCTTTGATAATCGTATCAATACCTCATATATATTTCTTAATTGCCTCATATATATTTCTTAATTTCATTGTGAAATACACTTCTCTTCAAAATAGATTTATGTAACCAAAATCTTATTATATTTTTATTTATTTATTTTATTATTGTAATACATTTACTTCATATCTATTTAATATTAATTTGTCTATTTATATAATTTTAAATAATATATATTTATTTAATTAATATTAATCATTCATATATTCAACCTATATCTATATATGTTATATCATGTAATATTCATGATGCATTCCATTTAACCTATAAAATAAATAATTTATATGTTGTTAATTCATTTCTTAACCTAAGGCATTTATTATATTTATAATGCATTCTATTTGATTTATTTAATTAATATTAATCATTCATATATATTCAACCCTCTATTTATATCTGTTATATCATGTAGTGTTATGATCATTCCATTTAACAATAAAATAAATAATTTATATGTTGTTAATTCATGTCTTAAGATAAGACATTGTTATCTTTATAATGCATTCTATTTAATTAATCGTGATTTATATCGGAGGATAATTTTAAATTTTTATTAAATTGGTGATTAATATTTTATTGTTGAAATGTTTTACATTATTATTATATTTAATTAATACTTTTTTTATTAAAAAGGGATTATTTTGCAAGTAAATGACATGAGTGGACTATGTGTGTGTTGCAAGAGGATATTTGATAAGTGTCCATTTTTTACTAGTACATATCATTGAGTGATTGAAGGGAAGATTTTAGGTCCCACAAGGTTTCGAGGGTTGAGCATGTGAGTGTGGATCTTTGCATAATTCTAATCAGGCAATATTCGAAGACGGATTGACTTGGGAAATTGGTCACTTCTATCTTTGTCAGTGTAATCCAAGTGAAAGCACCACAGATTTATTTCTTTCATCGATTATACATATTCTTCAATCTTATTTACATGTTATTGATAAGAATTTTATTGTTATTATTCATTACTAGGGTTTTATAATGACGATAATTTTTATCACTAAAAATAACATCTATTTATTAAAGTAATTTATCAATACATGTTGTTCAAATGAAAGATTGGATACTATGTTTTAAACGGAAGATAATAAAGAATATCATTTTGTTTATCATTTTAATTGCTGATGCATCCAAAATACATATATGTAATTGTAAACAACTAATGTGCATGGATTTTTTAAGAACTAGTATCTTAGATTCTTTCTATTATAAACCTACGATACTGTAACCTTGATTGCAAGCGACCAATGATAATGGTATACTCGGTGCATTAGTGTCAGGTACTCAGGATGCATAATTCTCTCACATGACACAATGCATGACACAAAGTAGAAGTGGTAATCAGGGTGTGGAAGCTATATATATATAAATATTCTTTTATTACTATTTTTTATATTGTTTTAAGAAATCATATTATCTCGATATGAAGTCAGTTGACTTATAATTCATTAAAATAAATAGGATGTAGGAAAAAAGAAAGAACAATTGTAAAAATCAAGCATGGTTTTGTTAAGGAATTAGGTTATCTTATATAAATATATAATTTTAGATATATATAATTAATTGATATTTATTGATGTTAGTTGAAGTTAGTCTACTTAATTTTATTTAATTCAAAATATGTAAAGAAATTTTAATATAATTATCAACTAAATTTAGGTTTTTGATAGATAATTTTAACATTAAATTATAAAAATATATTACAATATTAAATTATATTGAAAATATTTTTATATTAAGAAGCTATGATTCAATCATAAATATGAAGTCTGTCTACTTACCTTAACACAAATTTAGTTTTAAATCAATTATGATAAGTGAGACATTAAATTAAAAAACTACATGTTTTTACTTTTATAAAACTCATTTAAATGTTTATAATCATATAATCATATGTTTTTTAGACATATTATTTATTATAAATAATGTATATATGGAACATGTAAGTAAAATTTTCAGAAAATATTTATAATATTGAGTATTTTAGATATCTTATGATAACGATATCGTATTTAAGATGTAAATTAAGTTAAAATACATATAAATAATATAGATTATTAATGAAACAATAAGAATTAATAAATAAGAAAAAAAAACACCTCAACAAATAAATATTTATTTTGTGATATATAGCAACTATTTTAATTATAACGAACTTTTAATTTTATTTATTTATTTACATAACCATTATTTTAGTTATAACTAATTTTTAAATTTAAGAAAAATATTTTAAGAAGTTTTTAAAAATAAACTTCTATTTTATTAACAATTATATATTAGCTCATCTTCAAAGAAAAATAAAAACAACTTTAACCAAAAAAAATACAATTACTAAACCATTCTCATTCCATTAGTCTTTATCTATGAAAGTACAATATGATTCGATGCGTGTATTTGTCCATTACCACACAATTTCGACACATATTATAGTTCATTATAGTTCTCGGCACGATTCGAACTTTCCGACCTTAATCTATAAGTTCACTCTTTGTCTCGGCACAAATTGAACTTTCTTGAAGACAAATATATAAAAGGAATAACATAGTCACCATGAAACCAAAGATCAAGAGACAACTTACCATAGTAAATTTGCATTTGAAGACATCTTAAAAATATTGCAACCATGACCAAAAAATCAAGGCATCGGAAAACAATAAATGAAACCTAACATAGTAAAAAATCTCCAAGTTCACTTACTTTGAAAATCAAGAAGAAAACTTTTTTATGCTAAGTACAAAACTGAAACGACTCTCAAAAATTGAAAAATAAATGTACTTCTACAAAAACCATAAAATACCTAAATTATCAAAACTTTATAGAATTTATAGGATTACAATACTGCGGAATAAGATAGTGTAGATATTGGTTTTTCCAATAACGATCATGGAGTCATTCATGAGAAAAACAACATGAGAAAAACAACAAAAGAGTTACCCTAATGATGTGACCATAATGTCTCAATTTGTCAAAATTTGAGAAGCAACAAATATTCTTCCCAAGCACACTTATTGATACAGTCTTGCAAAAGAAAAAATTTGAGTTGCCATACTTTTAATAAATAAAAGTTGTCGAAAATATTCACAATGAGATAGAAAACCCAAAAACGCGCCTATGAAGATCACGGGAAGGTGGGTTGTATTTATAGGAACAAAGTTGTATTTATAGGATCTAGTGAATGAAAATCGTAGGAACCGAGTTCATCTTTGTAGCCCCAAAACGTAGAACCACACACGGATAAGAACCGCACAAGTGGATTGGCATCACGCAACCTTCTGTATTTTACACTGAATACGTATCTTGGCATCTGATGCGATAGTACGTAGTGCGGGGTTTTGACATCCGCTTAAATCCATCTCCCTCGACATCCGCTTCGTCCGGCTCCCTCGGGTCGAGGAAATCGAAGGAGAGGCACGAACATGAAGGTAGAAACTGCGAGTATCGAAAAGTTTTGGAGAAATCAAAGGATTCTTAGACATTTCTTTCAATTTCATGGCCACACTTCACTTTTTAACGGTTTTCTTATTTTAACTAATTATTAACCATATTTAATCGTAAGGTCCATAGTGTTTCAATCGTCTAACATCCAAATCAACGTTACACGATAGTACATGTGGCATTTGAGGGAAAGTTGTTTTCAAATAAGAACGCTTTCTTTTAACGTAAGAACGCTTTATAGCGTAAATATTTCTAAATTCATATTAGGTTCACAATTTTCGAATTTGGAGGGTAATATTGAATTGATCTGGTGACTTTTGATGTCGAGGCCACCTAGTATTTATGGAGGTCTATGTAAAATAGCTTCACTTCTATTATTTTTTTTAACTTAAAAAATCATATAATGAAGATTATCTCATATTTGAATAACATTATGTCTACTTTTAATCCATTGGTCATATGTCTATTTCTAAACTTTTGTCTTCGCACATGTTAGGTGTTTTTATTAGGGTAGTACCTTAATCTAGTCCTGAGATCCCAATTAAGAGAGTGGAGGTTCAAAATTTGTACACCCATTTTGGGCAATCAAATAAAAATTCCTTAAAAATTCACAATATTATCATACAATGTTGTGACACAATTTTTTTTCATATAGTAAGCTTTATAAAACCATTCCTACCACAATTGGAGGTACTAACTTGTTTTAGTAATAAGATAGTTATAATAAATATAGATCATACGCAATCCTTAATATCTATGGTCCATAATCTATTAAAGTTAGGTCTTATTATTTTAATTTTTGTTCTATCATAATCGATATAACCTTAGACTTATTATTTTAATCGGCTTTGTATTAAATTTAATGACCATAATGGTTGTTTTTATAATATTTAAACTAAAATTTCATATGTATTATTTAAAACAAATATGCTTTAATTAAATTTCGTAGTAAAGTCAACAATATTATGAAATCTAATATGTTTCAGTACAATGTAATGCTATTTTACATTTCAATACCTTCATTCATGTGTCCCTATCAAAATATGCAACAAATCTTACCATTATCTTTTAATAGAAATATTATAATTTTAATATAAATATTATAATTTTATAATAACTTTTATATTTAAAAATAGCCTAAAACGAAACTCACATTATTGAGATGGAAAATTTTATGCTGTTCCGTGACTTCATAATAACTACATGCTGCTATCCCATCACCATAATTGATGTTGTTAATGTGTAAGCGGATAAAATGAGTTATGAAAACAATATTAAGTGGATTGTTGTATTCCTTTTAACAATGAACAAAAAATCCAAATAGGTAGAAATGATGTGATGCTATCCCTTCATGACTAAGAAATAAACGGCTGGGGAGGACATGGCACGACCACTCACAAATTGTCGTTGATTAAAAAAGATACGAGGAGAGTTATATAATAAGGATTTTGATGCAGTGTTCACAAGTTAAATTACTTTTGATTCTCCTCTTGCAAAGTTGGACACGAATGTAACGTCTCTTAATGATAAAATTTTTTTATTTTTTTATATATATATATACGTTTTCCTCATGTATCAAATCATTTACTTCCTCTCCTTCTTGTGTAGGAATTCCTTTTGGTTTCTTGCTTTCTTTGGCATAATTTAGATATATATGTGTATACGGACATATATACATACTACCTAAACTTAGACCCATAACACATAATATTATAAATCCAAAATCCATTACATATATAATTATATATATAGTTACATATATGTATGTAGTTACATATACATGTACCCATTTATATTACAATCTATACTATTTAGAGGTGTGGTTCCTCTACCTTTTTCAATAACCTCTTCTAACTTTATACCTTCATTGGTATGTTGTTGAATTCCTTACGTATCTATATATCCATGTCTATGTGGAGTTAATACCCTTACTACACATATATATAAATCATATATATATCTCTATCAACTATATTACTTGTATGTATATGGCCTTTGGCAACTTATTAATTTAACAAGCCTATGTGAATATGGCACCTATATTTATGTATATAGGCAATATATATATAGGTCCAACTTTGAGCATAGAGGAATGGGGAAGCGCCACTATGCATATTCCATATATCTACATTAATGTATATATATTCAACCTTAACAACCTACATATATACTCTTACCTAACTCTCATAAATAGCTCTTTAATATTACCTTAGACGTTGGAATATGATAATGTTAGGGATATCCAAATGACGAACCCCACGCCGCGGTCAAAGGGAGGTCATTATACATATGTACATATCAAATGAACTTACCCCAGCAGTAGCGTGGTTTACATCTTTGACTATGGAGATAGGTATTACGAATTCCAGTTAGGCAGCCATGATCGCGGCGGTTGCCAGCTCATCTACGGGGTGTATAAATTTTAATGTTTTTTTTTCATCATTTAACAGCGTCGATTATCAACCCTAACCCGCTCGAAAGTTTACCACCGGTTTTCGTATTGTTGCCGAGACTGACATGGATTTTTTTTTTTTCCGGTGCACAGGTAAATGATGGTTTTCTTACTGTGACAGGGTTGCGTGCAGGAAGGAGGAGTACTCGGTACAACGGAGATCAGTCTTTTGATCTGGCCCATCTACACGCTTCATCCCTGTTTCACACAGCTTTGCGTGTTCCACCTTAACTGGCTTCCGGACTCTGGACCGAGACGGCTCGCTCTCAAACTGTACTTTCCTCCAAAGCAAGCAACTAGACTCATCGCCCTCTGCACCACAAAATGTCATTTCGGTGGTGATCTATTTATGAGTTCTCAAGAAAAGTTCGGCGGTTAGGTACGTCGATCCCAGGTTTAAATATTATTAAATTTACAGTAGGGTATACTAGCTACAGCTCGAGTTTCATTTCCAAATCAATCCTGAGATATCGTAAGATGCGGCTGCAGAGTGAGTACGGTTGGAGCTTAGTTTCTAGGTTTTTATTTAAGCATTCTTTGTCGCCTGAGACCCTAAGTTTCTTTTCTCAAACTCTGCGAGGTTACCAATTGCTTGTTTGTTTCAGGGATCGTTTTGAACTACAGAGTGCGTCTGCTGTCTCAGAACCCTCTCGGGTTTTATTGGGACGTAGTTCTTATCTGCAGATTCCCTTCGGGTTATAAGTCTCCTTCTCGTCATTTTTTTTTTCCTTAATTAGCTAGCTGCACTTTTTTTTATTTTCGATTGTTCTGGTGTATAGGGTTCTGGTACACCGATTAGTCTACCAGCGACTGGAATAGCAGTCACGATGATGTTTACTGAGGGTCTGCTATAGGATGTTCTATCATCCGAGCTCCTTACTCTGCTGGTCGCATGGTTTCCTAGAGCAATGATTTTCTGGTTATATCTACGTTAACTCATCGGAGATATTTATCCACAATTTCATGTAAATCCTAGCGATAGCCGAGTACCTCCTTCAGATTCGTAGAGTAGGATTTTCTGTGGTTTTTGTTTATTCGACCATCCGAGATGGTGCTGAATAGAACTTCAATATTTACCACAGGATTCTGTAGTTACGATCCGGCTATTCGTCCAGTATTGTAAGACCGTGTCTCGGCGCTCCACTAATTCATAGTGGTGTGATCATAACGGCAGAATTATAGAACCCACATAATTTGTATTTCTATGTATGACTAATAGTGCAGGGTTGAAACTTGTGGACGCCTCTAAATTTTTCGTGGGTGTTTATGAATACACACATCATATTTTTAAGTTGATATTTCCACCTACTCTCTGTTTAATTCTACAGTAGTCGTTTGCCGTTTTCGTTCCAAGTTTGAAGAATAGAGTTAAGCGCTATGAGCGCAAATCCCGTTCCGAGCAATGCAACTTACCATAATGACTTCGTATGGTTGACCTCTGCAATTATTTCATGCTGTTGCATAGTTCGGTTCCAAAGTATGTCTCTCCACGGCGCATTTATTTTATGTCACTAACATATATGATTTCTATAACTCTCGGTGCGCTTGCAGGTATTTCATAATGATTTCGGCGCATTGGTTTTATGTTGTTCACATATATGATTTCCCAAGCTTTCGGCATGATTGCATATATATGTTTGATAGCCAAAATTTGCTTTTCATATATTTCTTTTATATAAAGTCGAATTCCGCTTTCGGCATGATTGTATATATCTGTTTAATAATTAAAATTTGTTTTTCAAATATTTCTTTTATATAAAGTCGAGTCCACTTTATCCTCGTGGCTCTAAGCATCCACCCTTGTTAGCATACCTATATATATATAATCGAATAGGATATATATATATATATATGAAAATGTCTTTGTTTTAAAATGTATATGCATATGTTCAATAGTGTAATGTCTTTGTTTTAAAATGTATATGCATATGTTCAATAGTGTAATGTCTTTGTTTTAAAATGTATATGCATATGTTCAATAGTGTAAATAAATAAATTTTATCACTCATAGATCTACTCCATAATCCTAACGTTGCTCTTAAGGATTAGAGGGGAAATTTTAACTTTCAATACACTCTATAATGGCTAGAAGTGGGTTAACCTTACTGTATTACAGTTTTGTTCTTTGGTTTACCATGAATACATCTTCCAAAGTACTCACTCTTAGTTTCTAGTTCTTTTGAAGAAACCTTTATATATTAAATAATGCTTGGCTAGAGGACTTTTGTTCTAAATTCCCTCCTTTATTAGGATAATTATTTTTATATGTCACAGTTTGTCAAGGAGTAAGAATATAATTTAGCTATGAAATCCACACCCTTATTATTGGTTGAATGCTCATGTATGTAGTCGATAAATGTTGTAAGAGTTTGAATGCTCATATTCGCAATTTATACTCTACTATCTTGCTTGATTTCTTTCTGCTACATACCATATATATATCTTTCAGAAATACTATCAGGTTTCTCTAGCATACATCTAAGCATGTCATATTTTTTTTTTCTACAGGAACATAACAAAATTTAATCATCGATAGAGTCCAAGAAACTTAAGATTTAAACCGTCCTTGGTTTAGAGATTCTGGGGTTTCTACTCTATGGTAGCTGGTCTACAACTAGAAAAAATCTAAGAGGTGCTTACCTTAAGATGGATTCTGTTAAATGTAGTACCAAAATTTCTCATTTGCCATAAAATTAAATTTTATATGTATCCAATTCATACTGTAATAAGATATAGAAACCATAATTTCAGAACATACCACAATCTGCAATTGACCAACCTCCCAACCTTAGAATCCTCTTTATCTCCCAGGATTCACCCCCGAGCTGAGATCACCCCCTAGCACTGATCAACCTCTGATCAGCCTAGGATCAGCTTATTTAAGCTCATAATTCCCCAAAGCATGTTTCTAATTCTGTGTCCAGAATATCAGGATGCTTTCTTTCCTGTTTAGCCTAGGCTTCCCATCTTGGGATTCTTTAAAGCTGCTTTAAGCTTTTCCTCAGCTTTTCCAGCTTTTTCTCACCTCTTCCCAACTACTCCTCTTCATTGGGGAAATTTTAGATTCCTCCTCAAATCTAAATAAATTTCTTTCAAGGATTTCTGAAAGATTTTTGGGGATTTGTTGCCTTATCCATCCTCATGGATTTGGCAAGTGATCTCTAATTCTCCTTTTGGTCAAATTGCACAATCATTTTATTTATTTCCTCAAATAAAATATGCAAATACATTCACACCATATTCATCCCTTGGGGTCCACCCCCTTAGGATTAAAGTTCAAATGTCTAACTTTAAAAAAATTCAACACACAAATTGGGGGTGTTACATATTCCCCCTCTGAAAATAAACACTGTCCTCGGTGTTCTTATTCAACTCCTAGAGTTCATTTAAACAAAAATGGGTATTGCTCCATCATTTCAGCTTCCCTTTCCCAGGTGGCTTCTTCAGCAGTAAAGTGCTTCCACTGCACTTTTACTCTGGCCACTGTTCTATTTCTTAATTCAATTTCTTCCCGCTCCAATATTTGAAGCGGTTCTGGCAGAAATTCCCCTTCTGGTTCCACCTGTACAACATTCCAATCAACTATGTGAGAAGCATCATGCACATATCTTTTTAATAATGAAACATGAAATACATTATGCACTCTAACATGGGGTGGTAAGGCCAGCTTGTAAGCCACTGGTCCCACCCTTTCTAACACATCAAAAGGCCCACAATATCTAGGAGCCAGTTTTGCACAACTTCGTGCATAAAGTGTGCTCTTTTTGGGTTTGATGCGCAAATACACATGATCCCCCACGTTGAATTCTCGGTGCACCCTTTTCTTATCAGCATAGCTCTTCTGTCGGTCTTGTGCTGTCTTTATATTTCTCTGTATTTGTTTAACAATTCTTTCCATTTCTTGTAGTGCATCTGGTCCCAACACCAGTTTATCCTCTGGTTGACTCCAACTTAAGGGAGTACGGCACTTCCTCCCATACAGTGCCTCAAATGGACTCATCTTAATAGAAGATTGGTAGCTATTATTATAAGCAAACTCAGCTAAATGCAGATACTCTTCCCACTTTGATGGTCTATCCATCACATACATTCGCAGCATATCCTCCAATACTTGATTCGTCCTTTCAGTCTGCCCATCTGTTTGAGGGTGGTTGGCAGTACTAAAATTCAGCTTAGTACCCATCCCTCCAAACAATCCCTTCCAAAATGCTGCTGTAAACTTAGCATCTCGATCTGAGACAATTACTTTGGGAACTCCATCAAGTCTTACTATCTCCTTCAGGAAAACATTGGCTACTTGAGCTGTTCCGAAAGTAGATTTCACTGGTATAAAGTGAGCAGCTTTTGTGAGAGTGTCTACTACTACCATCACCGAATCATGTTGATATTTAGTCTTGGGTAATTCTGTTATAAAATCCATGGAAACTGTGTCCCATTTCCATTCTGCAATTGGCAGAGGATTTAAAAGCCCTGCTGGGTGTTGATGCTCAACTTTGACCAGTTGACATTCCATACACTTACTCAGATACTCTGCCACATCTTTCTTCATTCCTGGCCAGAACAGCTTCTTTTGCAAGGCTGTTAACATCTTCTGGTATCCTGGATGTTCTGCATAAGGTTGCTTGTGATATTCATCTAGCATTTCTCTTTTCAATGACTCTATATTTGGAATATACAACCTGTTTTTGTAATAGAGAAGCCCTTTTTGGTTTTTAGTGAAATCAGTTTTATCATTTTTCTGTAGTTGCACCAATAGTGCTTCATAGTTGGGATCTTGATTTGCTGCTTTTCCCACCAATTCCTCTATCTCCATCTGGGCACTACTCCCAATGCTGTTTAAATGTTGACAAGCATTCCTACTTAAGGCATCAGCAACTTTATTTTCTTTTCCCTTGATATGTTTTATGTCCATATCAAATTCACTTAGAAAAGACAGCCATCTAGCTTGTCTTGCATTCAGGTCAGTTTGGGAAAAGAAATATTTGAGGCTAATATGATCAGTCATCAATGTGAACTTTTTCCCCAAAAGATAGTGCCTCCACATTTTTAAAGCATGAATAACAGCTGCAAATTCCAAATCATATGCACTATAATTCTGTTCATGTACTTTCAGTTTCCTAGATTCATAGGCAATGACTAAATTTTTCTTGCAATAGGACTCCTCCTAGCCCCTCTCTGCAAGCATCTGTACATACCACAAACTCTTTATCAGGATCAGCAATTTTTAATATAGGAGCTGAAATAAGTTTCTGTTTCAACTGTTCGAAACTGTTTTGGCATTTTTCAGTCCACACAAACTTGACACCCTTCCTTTGTAATGAGGTTATGGGATTTGCTATAGCAGAAAATATCTCCACAAATCTGCGATAATATCCTGCCATTCCCATCAATGATCTTACTGCTGAGACATCAGTGGGAACTGGCCATTCTTTAATGGCTTTTATCTTTTCAGGGTCAACAGCAAGCCCTTTTTCGGAAATAATATGGCCTAAATATTGAATTTTATCTTTATAAAATTCACATTTACTGAACTTGGCATATAGCTGGTTTTCTTTTAAAGTGTGCAACACTATTTTCAGATGTTCCTTGTGTTCCTCTTCGTTTTTAGAATAGACTAAGATATCATCTATGAACACAAGAACAAATTTGTCCAAATACTTATTCAACACACTGTTCATCAGACACATAAATGTGGCAGGGGCATTTGTCAAACCAAAAGGTAGGACTACAAATTTGTAATGCCCATACCTGGTTCGAAATGCGGTTTTGCTGATGTCTTCTTCTTTAATTCTGAGCTGGTGATACCCAGTCCTTAGGTCTATCTTGGAGAAGACTGAAGCTCCTCTCACTTGATCAAAAAGATCATCAATTCTAGGAAGTGGATATCTATTCTTAATGGTCAACTTGTTCAGTTGACGATAATCAATGCACATCCTAAAAGTCCCATCCTTCTTTTTTACAAATAAAACAGGTGCTCCCCATGGAGATACACTTGGTCTAATGTAACCCTTATCCAATAATTCTTGCAACTGCATCTTCAACTCTATCAGTTCTGGCGGACTCATCCGATAAGGGGCTCGAGAAACAGGTGTAGCTCCTGGCATCAGATCTATAGAAAAATCAATCTCTCTTTTGGGGGGAAGATGAGGGATTTCCTTGGGAAAGACTTCACTAAACTCCTTGATGACTGGCATAGCATCCAGTAACTCTTCCTCAGTTTTCTGTTCTATTTCTTCTACATGCACCGCATAGACTTCGTATCCTTTTCTAGCTGTTCTTTTCAATTGTAAGGCTGATATTTGTCTTACTGCAATAGGTTTTGGTTTCCCTTTTAGTGTAAAAGGTTTCCCTTCCTCATCTACACAATGCAGGGTTTTATCCCAGCAGTTCATCAGAGCTTTCTTCTTTTCCAGCCAATCCATTCCTATTAGCAAGTCATAGGATCCTAATGGCAATATGTTCAAGTTTACTTCTGTTGTAAAGCCATTTAATTGTAGTGCTGTTTTGGGCAATTTATGTGTAACTTTTCTCTTAGTTCCCGTGGCCAGCTGTACCAACCATGACTGCTGAAATTTTTCAGGTTTAATTTTACATTTTTCTACAATTCCAGGACTAATATAACTCAAATAAGCACCTGGATCAATCAAAACAGTAACAGGGAGGTCAGAAATCTTACCCTCCATTTCCACCATGGTTGCTTGATGTTCTGCCTGTCGATTTTCCAGGGCTGCACTGATGGTTGGTATGTTTCTGGCTATGTCATTGACGATTGTTGCCTCTCTCTCTCTGCTGATCATGTGTATATTTCGATGGGGACAGTCCCTCATCATATGGGGTTCTCCACAGCCCCAGCATTTCAAAGGTTCCTTCATTCTAACTGTCCCTTCCTTTTTATTGTTCCCTTCTACTGGTTTTGAAACCACTTGAGACTGGGCAGTTTGGCTTTCTTTTGGTTTACTGAATTTTTTCCGCTGATAATCTCTGCCAAAATTTCTTAAATATGCTGGTTTTGGTCTTTTGCCCTTGAACTCACCCTTGTTCAGCCAGCTCTTCCCTTGTTCTGCTTTACTTTTAAACTGTTGATAGCATAATCTTGCTTTTCTAACAGCCTCATCCATCGTCTTTGGATTGTCAAATTCAATTTTCTCCTTATAAACAGTAGGCAAACAATTTAAAAATCTTTGCACCTTTGCCTTTTCTTCTCTAATGTAAGGGACATACCTCAGTAAATTTGTAAACTTAGTGAAAAACTCATCAATAGTGAGCTGCCCTAGCCTAAGTTCATGGAATTCTTTTGCTTTATCGTCATAATAACGTTCATTCAAATAACGACTTTTGAACTTAGTCTGAAAATCTTCCCAAGTAACTGTCTTTTCATCAATGGCATGCACCATTTTCGTCTCTTCCCACCAGAGTGTAGCTTTTCCTTGTAGCTGGTACACAGCTAGTCTAGCCTTCAGATTGCTCTCATATTCATAAACTTGGAAATACTTGATCATGTTCAGCAACCAAGCTTCAGCATCCTCCTCCTTCTCCCCATCATAGGAAGGTGGTTTGATCTTCCTAAATTCTCCCTACAACTCTCTTTTCTGCTTATGTTGATTTCTAGCTGCATCCTCATCCTCAGATTCATCCATCTTTCTCTTTCCAGAGCCTTCGCCTTCCTGGCTGTTCCTAGAAGTTAGCTCCCTGATGAGCTTTTCCTGCTCCTTACTGGCTGATGACAACATGTCATTTTGGCTTCTTAATTCAGCCAACTCTCGTTGCATCCGGTGCAACATAGCCAGTACCGGGGCATTGGGATCTGGAGTAGCAAACTCATCCCGCAGATCCACATAAATCCCTTCACCTTCAGCCATTTCAACTGTACACACTTACAACACAGATTAGAAAAGCTTATAAACTTCAGGAAAAACAAAAGATGTAATACGCAGTGAGCACAAAATGACAGCCCAATTTGTTGGAACTAGTGCTCCGATACCATTTTGTAACGTCTCTTAATGATGAATTTTTTTTTATTTTTATTTTTATATATATATACTACGTTTTCCTCATGTATCAAATCATTTACTTCCTCTCCTTCTTGTGTACGATTCCTTTTGGTTTCTTTCTTTTCTTTGGCATAATTTAGATATATGTATACGGACATATATCACCTACCTAAACTTATAGACCCATAACACATAATATTATAAAATCCAAAATCCATACATATATAATTATAATCCATCCATACCATTTTATAATCCATACCTATATAATTATGGTGGAGTAATTATATCACTTTATTGATACACACCTCCATATGTATGCCATCATAAAATCACTACATAAGCTACATTCCCATGTATGCCATTATGAAATCACTACATAAACCAATACCCATATGTATGCCATTATAAAATCCCTACATAGGTAGGTATGGTGGATTAGATATGTCTATTTTGTTTGTACATACTTCCATATACATGCCATTATAGTCAAGAAAATGGTATTCTAATCTATGTAAACTCCATATATGCATTTATGGTTAGTAAAGGCATCTTCCCAATCATTCCCAACTCAATCGATATATATATATATAGCCTGGATGATATGTGTATATATTTTTACACAAAATCGAAGATATAGTCTAGAGCATAACTACTATTACCATTATGTATAGGAAAAATCAACCTTCACGTTATGAATGTGTACCATCGGCAGAATGCCAATATAGTAGTTTTATTTTGGCACCACTTACCAGGTTGATAGCGGTGGCGACCATACTCATTTACTTGAACCTTAACATAGCCCATGTGATTAATTTATGTTGTGAACTAGTTCGGCAAAATGGTGGGTCGATTCCCGTGTTCCTGCTGGTAGACAGTGGCGCTGTTTGTTTAAATTTTTTTTTTCCTGTTACTACGTATCTCTCATACTCGTGAGGTGACTTGACAATCCGATGTGATGGGTTGCCCTGTCAGGGGATTTGCGAACATCGCATCTGGTTTAGTGGTGCATGTGACCGGTGAATACGTGTTGACTGTTTACTTAGACAGTACCGTATAGTTGTGCAGAATTTGGGTGTGTAAGCGGTCTATCCCAGCGCTTCTTACGGGATTTTGCGTGTAAACCTGATTAAAATATTTGTTTGATGCTGCATTTGTTTCTATTCAGGACAATCTCTCTCCCATGCAGGAGAGCGCAACGACAACGGCATCGTCCTCCATGAGCAACATGTAGGGTTCTCATGGTCTGCCTGATCCGGTACTGCGAGCGGGGTATTCGGTTCTGACAAGATGTGGTTATCGAGTTAGGGTTCTGCTACCTACACGCTTTATCGGGCAGGGTAATTAGGTTTACCCGTATTCATTTCCTGGAACCGCTACAGCTCACCACATCTGTCGGTTTGTTGCTATACCTCATCTCCCTTTTAATTCCATCGCTCAGCCCGAATGGGGAGTTTTCCGAGTTATGACTTACTATCAGTCTTTGATTTTCTTCTTATATGCAGTGTGCAGAGAATGGTGTATCGGCGTTTCAGTTGTTCACAGTTTTAATGTGAGTCTTGACTGTGCACTTGATCAATAAGGATAACCCTGATTTTCTTCGATTCTTTCTCCGGAGGCTGGTCTGGAGGGGTCATTGCAAATCTGGTCTTTTTTTTTTTCTCGTGCATTCGAACCCATCGAGATAACTGGAAGAAAACCTTTCGGGTTCTTACAGCCTGCCTGATCTATACGTATCTGAATGTAGAATGTGACCTGCAGGGAAAAGTCTTGGCGGTAAGTCGATTTGTAAAAACTGGCCCTGCAACTATGAGTTTGATTGATGTCGCTGCTTTCTTCCTTAGCTGTCGTGCGTTAACCCTGTTGGCTTTCCTGGATAGTAAATTGTGTTTGTTGTTTTAACTTCTTTTTTCAGCGTTCTTGAGTTCGTCGTCCGGCTTCTCTCACATTCATATGTATTACCCGTTTATCAGCAGTACCGTGGAATATGTTCGGGTTGTTCGAACTTGGTCTGCATATACATCTGGGTTGATTTATTCTGTGACGCAAACAGAAAGAACGTCCTGCGGCATTGAGCATATGCCTACCTGGTTAAATAACCTAGACTATAAGGAGGCGTGCGTTATACCGCACCTCACTGTTATTTTTGTTTATTTAATTTATATTATTATTTTCATATCATAGGTAGGTTTCATAATCATAAGAATTTCCGTAGGTTATTGCAACCTAGCTCAGCACGCGTACTTACTTGACCAAGAAATGTATATGTATATATTGGCATGAATGGATTTTATATGTGCCTGTTGAAATCTAGTTTATATGTGCAGGTTAGTAATTTTATATGTGCCGGTTGAAATCAGCGCCCAATGGAGGGTTATTTGATACATCGTAATATGCTCATTCTTCTTTTTTTCTGTTGACTTGATGGAAATTCTCTTTGTTAAGCCTGTATGTAAATATGGGTTTCGACCTTTGTTTTTTTTCTAACTAAGGAGGGTCGACTTTTGGTTGGTAAGCATATCATGTTAATTTATGGATGAAATGATATATCGAAGCATAGATGGAGATTTCGGTTCATAATGATTTATTCAAGTTTCTTGTTATTCCTTTAACAAGTAAGATCCTTTTATTTTATAGTTTCTCTCTATATACATATATCTATGCTTCTATATACTTGCTACCATGGTAGTATGGTGCGAATGTCATATGTGTTTACAAATTCGGTTACCATGATCTCCTAACATAAGTATAGGTACAAATTGTCACATGGTATTTGTAAAGGAGTGAATACTCCTTTAGTGGTATAATGAACTTATGCATTTATTGGGACTATGGTGTTTAGATCCGGGAGGAAAGATGGATCCCTTTTTGTTTACATGGTGGCTCGCTCTTTGCTATCCGAGATTTGGTTTCTCTGTAGTATAGCATTTACTTCAAATATTGAAAAGATTAAATGTAAACCCCTACATAACTAGTTTAATTATAGGATGTCTATAGAACAACTAGCCTCATTTTAGAAACTTCCTATGAACACACCCTTCACACAAGTGTACCATTGTATATTGTATGAAATCTTCATTTTCTGATATAAGTTTAAGTGTCAAATTTAGTTATATTTTCTTCCAGAAAATTGATAATTATACCAGATATTTCTATTATTGATGTGATATTCTTTTAGTTACACCAGAAGTAGGAGCATAGGTGAATATGCATTCTATACCTGATAAATAAACTATTGTTCATATAGAGTAGAGTTACTCTTTTGCTGCCACTATTGAAAAAGGGTAAACATTCATATGAAACCTTACTGTATTTTAATACTTTCTATTTTAGATCAGGTATAGTTTGGTCTTTCTGCTATAAAAGTTCTCTAACATACACATATATGATATAAGAAATCCACACTTTTCTAACAGAATATTAAATGTCAAATTTCATGACCACTATTGTAATTTGTCATTTTCATAGAATATCATATATAGGTGTATTTATATATATATATATATATATATATATATATATTTTTTTTTTCAGGGAACTAAATCATAATTAAGTCATCTTGTAAATTTGAAGTAACTTCAGATTTAAACCACTCTTGGTTTAGAGTCTACGAAGTTTCCACTCTATATGGACTCTCTGGTCTACAACCATACAAATTCTGGAAGGTAATTGCACAATGACGATTTTGTTAAATGTAGAACCAACTTTTCATCTTGTCATTAAATAAAATTTTATATGTAGCCAATCCATAATGTAATAAGACATAGGAACACTAGTTTCGGAACATACCACCAAGTACGCCACGACAGCCAACCTCCCAGTAGTAGAATCCTCTTTATCTCCCGGGGGATTCACCCGGAGCAATCACCTCCTAGCACGGATCAACCTGCGGTCAGCCTAGGAGCAGCTTATTAGCTCAAAATTCCCCAAAGCATGTTTCTAATTCGTCGGAATAGCGAGGATGCTTTCTTTCTGTTTAGCCTAGGCTTCCCATCTTTGGGATTCTTTGAAGCCCATTTTTAAGCTTTTCCTCGGCACCCCTCGGCTTTTATTCACCTCTTCCCAACTTCTCCTCTTCATTGGGGTAATTTAGATTCTCCTCAAATCTAAATAAATTTCTTTCAGGAGTTTTAGAAAGATTTTTGGGGATTTGTTGCCTTATCCATCCTGTGGATTTGGCAAGTAATCTCAATTCTCTTTTTTAGTCAAAATGCACAATCATTTTATTTATTTCCTCAAATAAATTAACCCAAATACATTCACACCATAGTGTTCCTTGGGGTCACCCACTTAGGATTTAAAATTCAAATGTCTAACTTTTTAAAATTCAACACACAAATTGGGGGTGTTACACGGGGGAAATAATGTTTTTTTAAAGACTTGGTGAAGGAGACCGTGCGAATGGATCCTCCCCTACTTGGTGAAGGAGAACACTGCCAAATGTTTCGTGTCCTGCTGACGACTACATCCGGCGAAAGGCCAACGTAGGTTCTACGGTGTGGTGAGGGAGACTTCTTAGGAGAGAAGTTGGGGAGTTTCGACTGACGCTTCTGGTTTGACTAGGAGAAGGACGTTGACATTACGGAAATTGAATAGAATTAAGATGATGCCTTCGGTCTTTGGGGGAGGAGGATCTAGCCATCGGCACTCACCACATCAATGTAATCATCTTATGGATGCGTGCAATATGGAGTAGTATGCTTTCTTGTTGTCACAAAGAAGATCACGAAGTCCCCATGTTCCATTACTCCTGTCGAATGTAGCACGAAGAGTTTGCGGAGGCAAAGTATCATTGTATATAACTTTCCTAAGTGAGGCCGACATCGAGGCACGCTTCCATAGGTGCAAATCTATTTACGAGGTTCTCTCTTTGGCTCTTTGATTGATTCATTTTCCTATTGAAGGTTCATTTTCGATTTCTGGAGGTGTGAAATATTCATTTATATTTTTATTTTTATGGTCAATTTCTAAGAAATTGGTAGCACACAAACATGATCTCTATTCTTGTTTCCATTAATGTATAGTTTTATGAGATTAATTTTCGGATTAATCATATTATTAAAAGATTTGATTGATAGGGTTTGCACCTTCTTTTAATCGGGATAAGGTTTTGCGCCTTCTTTTAATTTGCTTTATTTTAAGTAGGTATTTTGTCCAATTCAATACGGGGTCTCCCACGACAAGATAAGATTACAACAAATTGGATCATTGGAAGTAAATAAGGCCCTAAAAAAACCTAGTTCACTTGAGACAAGAAAGGTAAGTTTTAACACTCTTCATTTTATGTTCTTGAAGTAAACCTTTTCTTCATTTTCAAAGTGGTTTTATAATTTTTTGGATTAATACGACGGTGTTAGTAATAGCACCTATTTTCTATTACAACTCTATTTTCGGTGTCTAAACCAAACCAGAAGTTTATTCATCTTAGTTTTATTATTCCATTTTCTTTATGGTTTTCCACAGGCTTGCCATAGTTTCTTTTTAAATCATTTAAGCCAGTTGTCATCTCTTTGTCTCAAATTGTTCTTGGTTATAATTTAGATGCTTCTTTGTTAGATCTATCAAATCAAATCTCTTATGGATGTGTGGGATATGGATGTGTGTAATATGGAGGAAGCGAGTATGCTTTCACTTTTGTCACGAAGAATCACGGAAAAGAATGTGGACGAATGGAGAGCGGCGCTCGAAATTTATGGTCCATTCTTGTTGTGGGTGCGAACGGTGATGCTTGTGTTGGGAATTTGCGGAGGCAAAGTATCGACGGTATATGCCTTTTCATACGCGACATCGACATCGAGCTACTTGTTTAGCTTCCACCGATGCAAATCTATTTATGAGGTTCTCTCGGCTCTACGATTTGATTATTTTTTTCTCATTTCGATTCGTTTTCTAGTAGGGTGGCATTTTTGGATTTCTTCCAAAGTCTTCGAAATATTCATTTATATTGCATATTTTTATGATCAATTTCTAAGAGTCCCCAGTGACACAAACATGATCTTTCTATTCTTTTTTTCCATTGATGTATAGTTTTATGAAGTTAATTGTAGGATTAACCATATTAAAAGATTTGATTGATAGGGTTTGGGCCTTCTTTTTAATTACTTACTCTGTAAGTTAGATGATTTAGATGATTTAAATGAGATTATTGGATTTCTTAAAATGATTTTCAATTATGTTTTTATGATTTACAAATATGTTTTTCATTTATGTCTTATAATTTTATGTTAAGATTTTATTTTCACATTATTACTTTGGTTAAATTCAATGTATTTTAAATTGTATTTTCATACATTTAAAATTAATTTAAGTTTTCTTATGTTTAAACTTTTATTAATAGCTTTTAATTAATTTATTTTTTGAATGATTTCTTCATTAATATTCTAATATAGAGTAAAGTACCATAAGCTTGGTAGCCTAGCCTGACTGCCTGAGGAGACAGACTAAGTTAAGCTGGGGTAGGCTAGGTTGGGCTAGGAGAATAGGCAAGAGTAGCTTAGAGGATGAGCTGAGTTAGAGTAGGTTAGGCTAGTGTGCTAGGGTAGGCTGAAGTAGGCTAGGTTAGACTAGGGTAGGTTAAGCTAGGCTAGGGGAGGCTGTGTTAAACTGAGATGAGCTAGGCGAGGCTGGGTTAGGCTACTATGGCGTGGGGATAGACTAGGTTAGGCTAGGTTGGAGGTCAGATAAGGGTGATTGGGGTATCTTAGGATGAGCTGGGATAGGCTAGGCTAGGAATGGGTTATACTATGTTAAGCTAGGCTAGGTAAGAGTACACTATGTTACGCTAGGCTAGGTTAGCCCTGGGATTAGGTTAGGTTAGGTTAGGTTAGGGTAGGCTATGTTGTGTAGGTTAGGCTCGGTTGGGCTAGGCTATGTTGGGTTAAGGTTAGGTTGGGTTGGGCTAGGATAGGCAGGGATGAAATGAGCTAGAATAGGGTAGGGTAGGTTGGAGTACGGTAGGATAGATTAGGCTAGTTTAGGTTGGGCTAGGCTACATTAGGCAAACTGGGCTAGCTTAGGCTAGACTAGGCTAGGCTAAGCTAGGTTAGGCTAGGCTAAGTAGGTTCGAGATGAGTTGGGTTAGGTTAGGATAGTATAGGTTAGGTTGGTTAGGTTACGATAGGTTGAGCTGAAAATTTGAGGCATTTGAGCCTACGTAGGGGCCAGCTTAGGTTAGCGAGGCTGTGGAAGGCTATTGTAGGATAGGTAAGAGGCTAGGGTAGGGTAGGGTAGGGTGAGCTGGCATAGGGGTAGGATAGATTAGGGTAGGTTGGGCTAGGATATGGTAAGATAGGGGTAGGGTAGGGTGAGTGAGGTGGAATTAGGATGGTCTCGGATGGGCTACGCTGAGGTGAGCTCTGGCTAGGCTTGGTTGGGTTAGGCTAGGTTGGGCTAGGCTGAGCTGGGTAAAGGTGAGCTGAAGCTGGGATAGGTTAGGTTGGGTTGGGCAAGGTTCGGGTGAGGCTAGGCTAGGTTAGGCACAAATTCAAATTGGGTTAAGCTAGGTTGGGTTGGGTTGTATTGGGTTAGGCTAGGCTATTTTGAAGCTGGGGTAGTGTATGGGTGAGGTTGGGTAGGGTAGGGTGAGGCCAGGGTAGGTTACGATGGGTTATGTTAGGTTAGGCTAAGGTTAGGCTAAGCTAGAGCTGAAAATGCCTAGGCTGGGCAAAGCTGGGTTAGTCAGGGTTGCACTAGGCTAGGCAAGGCTGAGCTGGGCTGAGTGTGAGCAAGGCTGGGTTGGTCGAGGCTGAGACGTTGCTGAGCTGGCAATGACAAGGCTAGGCTAGGCTGAAGCTAGGTTGGGATGAGTTAGGTTAGGTTAGGATAGGTTAGGCTAGGTTGAAAAACTGGGTTAGGCTGAGACTGGGATGAAAGCTAGGTTAAGTTTGAGTTCGACTACATTAGTTTAGGTAAGGCTAGGTTGGGTTAGGTTAGGTTGGGTTAGGTTAGGCTGAGGTATGTTAGGATGAGTTGCGGCGAAGCTCAGAGCTAGGCTGGTGTAAGACTCCGT
Source organism: Pinus albicaulis (assembly GCA_034641835.2). Taxonomy (NCBI): domain Eukaryota; kingdom Viridiplantae; phylum Streptophyta; class Pinopsida; order Pinales; family Pinaceae; genus Pinus; species Pinus albicaulis. The sequence continues at coordinate 244,140,156 of CM076575.1, read as the reverse complement.
GTAGGCTATGTTAGGATAGGTTAGGCTAGAGAAGGCTAGGCTAGGCTAGTGTAAGATAGTGTAGGCTATGTTAGGATGGGTTAGGTTAGGATATTTTAGGCTAGGTTAGGGTACAGTTTGTACTGGGTTGTGCTAAGCTAGGTTAGTGAGATGAATGAGCATGACTGGGTTGAGCTTGGTTGGGTTAGGTTAGGCTGGGTTGGGGTAGGCTATGCTGTGGTTGGTCATGGTTAGGCTAGGTTGGGCTGTATTGTGATGGTCTTGGATAGGTTAGGCTAGGCTGGGCTAGGCTGGGAGATCTTAGGTTAGTTCGGGCTAGGCTGAGCGAGGGTGAGAAGTTGGGTTAGGTTAGGCTGAGCTGGGTTTGGCTAAGTTAGGTAAGGCTAGGTTAAGTTGAAGCCTAGTGTAGGTTAGGTTAGGCTAGGATAAGGAAAGGTTAGGTTAGGGAAGGGTTAGGCTAGAGTTGAAGCTGGAGGCTAGGTTAGGATAGGTTAGGTTAGGTTGGGCTATGTTAGGAAAATCTGGGCCAAGCAAGCTTGGGATATGTTGGCAAGGCTAGGTTGGGCTTGGCGGTAGTTAGGCCAGATTAGGCTAGAGTAGGCTAGGTTAGGTTATGTTAGCCATGCTTCAAATTCATCCCAAGCTGGGCTATGATAGGTTAGGCTAGGTTGGGTTTTGCTAGGTTGGGGTAGGTTAGGCATGGCTAGGCATGGCTAGGTTAGGCTAGGATAGGCTAGGTTATGCTCGACTTGAGATTGGGGTAAGGTAGGAGTAGGCTAGGCATGACTTGGTTAGGCTAGGCAAGGGTGAGCTATCGGTTAGGCTAGGTTGGGGTAGGTTAAGCTAGGATATGCTAGATTAGGGATAGGTTGTATGTTACGGTGGAGGTTAGGCTAGGTTAGGTTCAAACGAGTTGTGTTAATTTCTATAAGTTATGTTAAAATGGGTGACTTATGTGAGGAATTTTCATGGAATTAAATAGAGTAAATTATTATGGCTATATTGCATATTCATGTGTTATGTTTTCTAAAGTTATATTTTGCAGGTTTAGAGAGAATTCTTAGGCTTTGGAAAGGGGAAATCTAAATAACTGGATTCTTAGAGTATCTAATATAAAAAAGAGTAGGGTTAACCCTCAATATTAAATGCATACATAGAAGGTACAAATTAAAACTAAAATAAATAGGGTAAAACTTCCATGAGTGAGTTGGAAAAAAATGAAGTGGAACTATTGAGAATTCTTATATTAAATGAATATGGGCAATTATTTTGAATGAAACATGGAATATATTTAATATTCTTGTATACATTTACAGTGGAGTTTTTTGTAGGTATGGTTAAATATCTTGATTAGGAGTGGAAAAAGTATACTAAATTTGTTATACTAACAAAATCTTTATCTTATTAAAATTATACTAGAGTAGATACTTTAACTTAGTTTAATAGAATAAATAGTAGGTTAAAGTATGTATACACAATCATAAAGGTAGCATATATATGCATGAATTTTTATACAAACACTTAAATATTAAATTTCATGAAGAATCCCTATAAGAGGTAAAGGGACTAGTACAAGGTAGAGACCATGGAAGACAACCCGAGGGAAAGCTTTGTATTTAAACGAAATTATAAGAAATGTCATATTAAGATGTGTATTTGAAATTTCAGAAAATTATTTTCTTACAATTACTTTAAATTACATAGGTAAATTATGTGGATTATAATGGAAAAAAAAACTGTAAATACTCACAATGAGGGAATATAACTTTGGGATAGGAAAAATACTCTTAGAAAAGTTAAGGCCTAGCCAATACAAATTTAAGATGACACATGCTTTACCTTCTAGTAAATATTGAACAATAGGTTATATTTTGTAGAAAATAGAATTGAAATAAAAGAACCCATGTTGAGTTAGCCTTCCTATTTACACTAAAGATAAATTGTTGGTCAATTACATATAATGAATACAAGTATATATGAAAAATATTATAAGAATAACATTTAAAAATATATAAAACAATGGTAGAGCATAATTACATACTAGCCATAGAAAGATAACAATAAACTATGCGTTTACTATCACATTACGAGGAGAAAAACAAGTATACAATTAGGTTCTGCAGAAAATAAAAATGTGGAAATGGTATATCAACCCAACAATTAAAAGAGACATATATACAATCACAAGGTCTATAAGGACTTGAAAAATTATAAGATCTTGACCATATATACTAATACATGAGTTTAACCAATGTATTGCATAAAATCGTTTGAAGGAGAAGAATAATATTTTGTTCAAAATAAGATGAACCATAATATAAAGGCATTTTCACTGCGGAAATCATAGACCAACACGTCTCAAACATATAGATGAAAAAGTACTTAATTAATCATATACGAATGAGCGTAAGGAGAAAGAAATTAACTAATCTTGATTGTCGAAAAAGGTCACAAGATAGCAAAAGTATAGTACAAATGCACTCGATTGAATGAAATACCTATGTAAGGGTAAAAACATGGAAGATTTAAACAAGTGTAAAGAACGTGATTGTGTTATCGGAGGCAAATGATGATTTACTTTAATAGAGAAATGAACCCAAAGTATATATTCTCAAGATTGAATGTGGTGCATCCACATTTCTGTTACCTTGTAAAGTTCAACAACAAATAAATGTTAGCATAATATCTTAAAGAAAAGGGCAGAAGTGAAGAAAGAGGTAATTATTTTTCGGGGAGTGAAGAACTCTATGTCAAGGTAATGAATGGTGCAACAAATTTATAAGTAATAATACTTTAAATAACCATTTCAAAAGAGAGAATAAAAATAATGGAATAATTATGGTTTAATAATTAAAAACCATGAAGAGAGAGTAAACTATTTTCTTGATTGTCGAAAAGAGGTCACAAGATAGAAAAAGTATAGTACAAATGCACGCTCGATTGAATCGATACCTGTGAGAGTAAAACATGGAATTTAAACAAGTGTAAAAGAACGTGATTGTATTTATCGAACAAATGATGATTTACTTTAATAGAGAATGAACCCAAAGTATATATTCTCAAGATTGAATGTAGTGCATCCATTTCTATTACCTTGTAAAGTTCAACAACAAATAAATGTTAGCATAATATCTTAAAGAAAAGGGCAAGGGAAGAAAGAGGGTAATTTTTTTCAGGAGTGAAGAACTCTGAAATTAATGAATGGTGCAACAAATTTATAGTAATAATACTTTAAATAACCATTTCAAAAAGAAGAGAATAAAAATAATGGAAGAATTATGGTTTAATAATTAGAAACCATGAAGAAATATCTATTTTTCGCCAAAAGAATATAAGAAATTAGAGTGATCTACATTGATAATTAAGAAAATATTTCAAGCCTCCAAAGGCATGGTCATTACTAGAATAAAAAAAAAAAACCAATAAATAACATTTAGGGTTTCAAGGATAAAAACCTAGGTAGAAATGTGAAATGAACCTTGTAGTGAAAGGTGGTTGAATGCAAAGTTAAAGCCAAAATAGAAATTACCAATGATACTGGAGGAGTAAACAAGAAACTAGTAAGTCAAAGTGAGGTGGAATTCATAGAGAATTAAGGGAAACAAGTATTGATAGAGGAAATTCACCTTGAATCGTTGTATAAGAAGAAAATAATTCGGTAGTGGATCACATTAAGTTATATTTGAGATTGCTCTAATTAAAAACCCCTTCATTTCTACATTTTCTAATGGATAAAAATACACAAGTCGAGAAAACCAAATATGAGAATAGGGGTGAGTTGAAATGTAAAGAACAAGAACAATGGATTTCAAGTGAAGAATGTCGACTCTATGACAAATAGATCCACAAGCATTCCCTTCTCATGTAAATATGTCAAATAATGGAGAAAGTGAGAATAATAGCTGCGGAATAGGTATAAAATAATAAATATAATATTCAAAATATTTATAAAATAATAAAATAATAAGCATTGTATAAAATTTTAAATGAACCTATGAAATAATTAGGTATCTTCGTCTTTAAAACAAATTGAAGGGTTTAAAATACTTAATTCAATTCTATTTTAGGTATCTTCGTCTTTGGAATTGGGTCAAATGGGAGAAGAAAATACCTAGAACTCCATTAGTACGTCCAAATAATTTCATTTTATTTATAAATTATTTTTAGAATCTACAATAACCATAACATCAAAGCATAAGTATTGGTATTGGATGATTAGCTTTATGGTTTTTTTTTTTTATGTTTTTTCAATTATGGTTTGAGGATTTTGATTTTATAAATTATATAATATTTGTTCTTTCCAAAAATAAAAATATTTAGAGTATTTATAGATTAATAAAATAATATTATTTAGAATAATT